>JAEQBH010003901.1:0-230691 GCA_016808115.1 Tetrastigma voinierianum | reverse complement strand
CTATATGTACATGCCTACTCATGCATTTCAACTCCATGCATCACCGGAAAGTTATATCAATGAACACATAAATTCCAAGTAATTGGCATTTATCTATGCCAACATATCAATACACGCATACATTACATCATAAGTCATTACCACTGAGTAATCTGCATACTTAACTCTTGTGCCTAATCGCGACATATCAAATCCACAGAAGCCTGCAAGCCATGCAATGGTCTCAATCATACACAAACACATGCTCTTCTTCCTAAGCCTCATGGATAATTATATCGACATGCATATAATCACCAACCAACATACACCACCAATACAGACCACACGTGTCATCATTAATCAAGAATTTGCACACTTGGTGCTACAATTAAATTTTTCAGAAAATATGTAGACAACAAATGCCATTCACAGGCATATGGACAAATTTTAGACTCAAGGGGCTTTCTGTAGAGTCCAAGAACACACGAATCGGAGTTCGGACAAGAAAGTTATGGTCGTGCAAAGTTGGAGGCCTCATATGAATAGTGACTTACGCGCACCAGTAGGGGCCTACTATTTTTCATCATTTTCAGACATAATATGAGTCCAAATTGCATTAAGTTATATATGGATGGATTTTAGACTCAAAAGGCTTTCCATAGAGTCCAAGAACACACGAATTGGAGTTCGGACAAAAAGGTTATGAAAGTCCAAAGTTGGAGGCTTCACGTGAATGCATACGCTAACCCGTAAAATGCTTCCGGCTTCTAAAACACATCCAAACAGCCCCAAGGCTCACCAAGACCAAAACGACTCCATAGATGGAAAAATAAACCTTCGAGCAGTAGCTGCTCCTACCCTTGAAGTGTGAGCAACGACCCAAGGAAGTCCAGCAGACACTTCCTAAACCCGAAGCTTTCGACTCCCCAAACCTCCTGCATGAAACCTTGGCGAAACTCGGAGTTTCTAGTATCCACGCAGGTACCCAATGAGTACTCCGAATTTAGGTCTCGTCCGACGCGAGATCACCACCCAAGTTCAGATCTTAGAGAGAAGTCGAGTTTCCCTCCTTAACTTTTCTCCTCCAAACACGAAATCTCGAAGAAATCAGATGTCGTCAAGACTCCACGCGTAGCCCTCGTCATGTATGAACTTTAAATCTTGACTCCGACCTGATTCCTCGACTTCACCTCGACTGTGAGATCGTAGAGAAAAACAGGATGAGTTTTTCTCATTTCTCTCTACTCACGCCCACGAGAATTGCCAAAAATAAGGAGAAAAAAAAAAAAATGTCATCTTTTCTCTTCTTTCCCCTTTTCTTTAAGTTTAAGTTTGATCATAGCCTACAGCCTCCACGCTTGGTCCATGACTCGCCCGGTCTATTTTGGCTCCGAAACAATTTATTTCTTTTCAGTTCGAATTCATTTTAAATGAACTTAACTCTAGTTATTTCTCGTTCGAGATTCTTTGTAAAAATCTCGGCCCCTAAGTCATCAGTAATTCACCACTTAAACTCGTAAAATTCCGATTATCTTAGAATTCGACGAAATTTTTCTGGCTTATTAGATTTCGCGAGACGAATTTAACGACACAGTGTGTTTTGTCATTCGAGATCTAGAGAATTTTCTAGGCTTCCCTGAACCTTTATGGCAATTTATTATTATTATTATCATTTTTCCATTTTTGAAAATTTCTAATTTTCCCGGGTTTTACATTCTTCCCTTAAAAGAATTTCCTCGAAATTCCTCATTATTTGACACACATCGAATCACATGCATATGCCACCACCACAACCACATGCATAATGCAAATGATACACAACCACATGCATGCGTACTCAGCCATTTAATTACTAAACAACTAAACTGCGTACCTTCATCCCTAAAAAAGAAGGGATAGGTGGCCCGCATCGTGTCCTTGCGCTCCTATGTTGTCTCCTCCACTCCATGGTGTTGTCACAATACCTTCACTAGCCTCACGGTCTTGCATCGCAAAACCTGATCTTGGCTATCCATGATGCACACCGTCCCTCCTCAAAGGTCCAATACTGGTGTCAACAAGTAATATCTCCCTAATCCAATTACTACGAGCTGGATTCGAGTATACTTCTAGAATGGAGACGCGGGAACACCTTACTTTAACACCGTACATTACTTGAGGTAATGCCAATCTAAGACACCATCGTGCCCACCCTCCCAGTATCCCAAGGTCTCGATGTACCCTGCGCGAAAGCTTCCCCTTGTTTCTAACCTAACCACTTCCTGTGCATCACCTTCAAGAAGATGATCACCCACGTCAAACTCTGTGAGGTCGACGTGAAATCGTCGTAGCTCTTTTTTCGAATCTAAGCAGTGAGAAGACGCTGCCGTATCAAACCCACCTTCCCCGAGGTGTCTCTAATCAGATCTAGACTAGAGATGCATATCTCTCCCACCTCTGTCCAGCAAATCAGTGACCGACATGGTCTCCCATATAAAGCCTCATATTGAAGTCTCGTTACGTAAGGATATACTTCACTTTTTGCATTCGAAACATCTCAAACTATTCACTCAGATAGATATGGGCGCCCAAATCCCTAAGTCGAAGACTATGGCCGCCTAACTCCATGTCGTGTGTGGGGTAATTCACCATGACTTTGCTATCGAACCATAAGCTAGCCATCTCTCTGACCGCATCAAAACGCATCCCGCCGTCATTCGAGGCATCACAAAACACTAGCGCACTGGCCCCCTTCCCGACTATCGTCAGAGCCAAGTAAGCCCCCTTCGTTGTCCGAATGCCTTCTCAATAATGTGCCATTCCAATTGAATTCTAACCCTTCCCGTAAATGTAACTGGGACACCCAAGGTGAAGTGCCTCTGGCCTAATAAAACCCTTGTTCAACAATTCTCAGAATAGACCTCGAGTTCCTCGCAGAATCTAATCGGGTGCCATCCTATGAAGAGTCATATAAACGGGCGACGCACCAGGTGTAACTCAATGATAGAATCCACATTCCTCATGGAGGCATCACTCCCTGTAACTCATCCGGAAAACATCCTAATCCTCAGACTACCCGAGGACAAATCCCGCCTCCTCATCCTTCGTAGGCATCATAGGGTACCCATCAACCTGGTCCACTCCATCCGGGAGCTCGTGCACTCCGTCCGTAGCATCATGCTTATCTCTCAAACGCACACACACACATTCGCGAGCGGTAACCCACCTGGCGATCACAATCAATGACGACTTTACGGGTCGTCAACTACCCATCCTAAGGATGTCATCATCGAACTCCGATATGTCCATGACTCCTGGGGGTCCACAATGCAGTAGAATCCCCGAGATCTCGAACTCACAATCCTGACATATTTAATCAATACTCACCCTAGTTCCTAGGGAAGAATTTTACATACACGCCTTCTAGGTTTCCACTTAAGCCCTAAACATTGACATTAGATGCAACAATAAGCATGAATATGATGCATCTTAAATTTAAACGACATTCTTACGAGCGCAAACGACTCAGATAATGATACGATCAAGAAGGTTGGCCCCGTGGTGCGATGGTGCAGACACGCCCGAATCCCCTCGACGTCCCCGCCCGTGAGCCTCGTCTCCTCGACCTCGACCCACACTCTAGCTTCCCCGGGGCTTGTCGGGTCAGATAGTAGAAGGCGCTTGTACAAAGACTGACTCATACTGGCTCCTCCGACCCACACGAAGCGGGAGGAATAATCAGAAACAGGCTCTCGTCCACTTCCGATGACTGGACCGCGCCGTCCCGAAACCCCGGGATCCTACTTCCGAGGGCAATCCTCGCTTCTGGTGTCCAGGCCGGCAGCGCAAGTAACATGTCATCCTGGTCTCCGACACTGAAACCCCGGCTCGACTCGCCCCGATAGCCACTCTTCCGGCCTACTCCCCGGGTAACCAGGCGGCGTAGTCTTCGCTTCTTCCCGGAGCCAGAAGAAGATTGATTCTTTCTCTTAGCACTGAAGACCATGTCCCTGATGCTTTGTGTGCTCATCCACTCTCTCTCAATGGCCAAAGTCACCTCGACCATCGAGTCCCTCCTCCCACGTATGTCGAGGATGACGTGCCTGAAACCTCTGGAGGTTACTCGCCCCTACTTATCCCACCGTTACACTAGTCCATGCAATGGTAGTAGCCACAGCGCTCGCCTGCACAATGATGGCAACTATAATGCCCATAGCCTCTATAAAGGCTTATGGGTCAAACACAGGTGGTGGTCAAGTTATCGCTTGTGGATTTTAATTTCACGCCCTCTTCTCGCCCTCACCATTTATCTACACATGTCAAATGACGATAAATTTATTAAATTTCTATCTCAATCTAACTAGTAGTGCACATGCCAACCACTAATAGACTTAGTCATTATGAACTAACTCGTTCATCCATTTTTCCTTAGTGGTGCTAATCGCCAACCACTAATACAATTTCAATTAAATTTTCGAATTTTCATGTTCACTATGTTTTCCGAACCCCTAAGGTCAAGTTTTCTAACCCTAGTGTTCACCTTTTTCCTATATACATCATACCACATATATTTTTCACGCAATTTGTAACACACAATTACGCAATCACAAACATGAAACACACATCAAAGCACAACATGGAACACAATGCATGCAATGGTTCTAATCCTATCCCATGATCGCTCTAGGTAATCAGCACACGTGAACCCCGACATCGATCATGCTCATATCAGACACACCTTAATGACCATGGCCTAAACCCATGTCCCATAAACTCCTAGGTAATCACCACCTGTAATCTCGATACCAAACTATGACGCCGGCATTTAGATAACGAGCACTAGGTAATCATAAACCCAAGCCCTACACCAAGCTATACTAAGCTATGATGCTTGTACCGAACATCGAGTTCTGTGCAACACTATACTTTAGCCTTGAAACTCCAGCTGCAGACGAAGCCAAGATCAAGACCATACTCTCAGATACCCACACCCTAGCTCTAGGGTAATCGCTTACCTAAGCTCGATACCAAGCTGTGACACCCTAAATCCCAGGGGTCCATCGGGACAACCCGCCAACCCAGAAGAGCTCTGCGGAATGTCGGGTAACCCGACACCACACCACAAGTCCCCTTTCTGCACCTGTGATTTAACGAAATAAGGCAAAGCCCCTTTGTAATGTGGGAGTTCTACCCAAAATACAACCTATACAATTACATGGCAACTCCTGGTCTCCAATATTATACAAACTATCACACCGGTCCAGAACACGAGTAAAATGGCCAAGCATATGGCCCATTTATCCAATTAAACATATAAGACATGGACGATATGAATGGGCGTAGTCCATAAGAGGCGCAACTTTGATCACTCTTATACAAAATATATATCAAAATTAAGAATTTAATACATGTTTTACTAAAATATAAATCAGTTTCACAATTCAAATTTTCACATTCCGCCTAGTGAGCGCCTTATTTCCCGCATGCACTCTACCTAAAAAGTAGAGTCTCATGATCGGGGTGAGCAATGCCCAAGAGAGAGCCGAATCCCACAAGCATTACTCCCCACCCAAGTGCACACGAGAACGGTCACGCCATGCTACATTCCAATCAATGATTATGTCAATCCTAGAGGGAATCTACATGACATGAATGAGATGCTACTCATGATCCCCTCGTACCAAGTCCTCATCGACTTCTCTTAACATGCACATGCCATGTATGAAAACTATTTTCAAAACAAAGATATTTGTTTTATCTGTGCACAACCTTCGATAAACTTTAGCAAATACCCGACAAATAATTATGGACAAACCGGTCATATTATTGACATACTTTGATGATAATTATGTGGACAACCCTCTGATATATTGTAGTGGACATACTCCGATAATAATTATGTGGACAACCCTCCGATATAAATTAGTGGACATACTTCGATAATTTATTGTGTGGACAACCCTCCGATATACAATTTATTGGACATACTTCGATAAAACCGCTTTATTCAAAAGCCATGTTAGGCAACCTCCGAGTCATTCATGCAATCCTTTTAGACTTTGTCCCTAGACCTGAAACCAACATCAACACCCAAACATTAATGCTGATTCTTCCCACGCACTCACACCTATTTCATGCGATGTATTTATAAGATAAATGCAATGCAATATGCCATCGTTTCATCACCATGCTACATATATATGAGTGCTTATATGTACATGCCTACTCATGCATTTCAACCCATGCACTTCAATTGGAAAGTTATATCACTGAATATACAACTCCAAGTAATTCATACGATTCATGCCAACATATCAATACACGCATACATTGACATCATAAGTCATTACCACTCGAGTAACGACATAATTTAACCTCTTGGCCTAATTGTGACATATCAAGTCCTCAAGTAGCCTACAACAAGCTATGCAATGGCCTCAATCATACACAAACTCATGCATTTCCCCAAGCCTCATGGATAATTATATCAACATGCATATAATCACCAACCAACATACACCAATTTCAATGAATTAGACCACACGCATCATCACAACCAGTTAATTTGCACACTGTGCTACCATTAAATTTTTCAGAAAAATATGGGTACCAAATGCCATCTGCAGCATATAGCCAGATTCTAGATTCAAGGGGCTTTCCGTAGAGTCCAAGAACACATGAATCGGAGTTCGGACGAGAAAGTTATGGTCGTTCAAAGTTGGAGGCCTCATATAAACAGTGACTTAAGCGCACCAGCAGGTGCCTACTATTTTTCATCATTTTTCGGACATAATATGAGTCCAAATTACATTAAGTTATATATGGATGGATTCTAGACTCAAAGGGCTTTCCATAGAGTCTAAGAACACATAAACGGAAAGTTCGATCGAAAGAGTTATGGTCTTCCAAAGTTGGAGGCTTCACGCGGAATGCGATATACGCGAACCTGCAAATGCGCTCGTCTCTCTAAACGCCATCCGTACAGCCCCTAAGGCCTCAAACCAAGACCACAAACTAATTTGGGGATGGAAATAAACCCAAGTAAGAAGGGTTCTGCATTCTTGAAGCTGAGCAACGACCTAAGGAAGTCTTATGACACTTCCCGAACCTCGGCCACTCCCGAACCTCCACATGAAACCCGCAAACCTCGAGTTTCCGAGATCCATACAGTAGCTTTCCGCCGAGTAATTCCGACTTTAGGTCTTGGCCCGATGGGAGACGACCACCCGAGCTCCGTAGATCTTAGAGAGAGAAGTCGTAGTTTCTCTCTAACTTCTTCAAACACGAAAGCTTCACTTTAAATCAAGGTAATGCTTCAGACTCATGTGTAGCCCTCATCAAGTAGATGAACTTAACCCTCGTCAAGTAGATGAACTTTAAATCTCGCTCGACTGACTCCTACCACCGATCTCAGATCAGAGAGAGAAGGAGGAGTTTCTTTCACTTCTCTCACTACGCCATCGCCAAGAATTACATGGGTACCCGGGAGAAAAAAATGCCATCTTTCTCTTCTCTTTCCTTTGTTTAGGTTGGACGCGGGCCCACTCGCTCCACGCGCCCATGACCCGTCCGGTCTATTTCGTCCCGAAACACTGAGTTTCTTTTCAGCTCAATTTATTTTAAACGACCTTTAACTTCGCAGCCTGGGGCCTCCCGAGATTTAAAATTCATTCCGAGTCATCGGGCAACTCACCACTCGAAACCGTAAAATTTTTAATTGTCTCACCACGAAATTTTTCCGGCTCATTAGATTTCAAGAAGACGAATTTAACTAAGACAGCTCGCTTCTGCCATCCGGGAGATCTAGAGAATTTTCCAAAGCTTCCCGAACCTTTATGTGGCAATATTATTATTATTATATCATTTTGTCATTTTTGAAAATTTCTAATTTTCTCCGTTTACAACTTAAGTACTTACGATTTACTCCGTATCATGAGCTACACTATACAAGATATCTTGTTTTTCTTGAAGGTTACAAAGATGCAACCGATATCAAATGTTAAAGAATCAAAACTCATAAAGGGTTATGTGTGTTTACACGCAAAGTGGAGGAGCAATCTCATGGAAATCCTCAAAACAACCGGTTATTGCCAGATCCATAATGGAGTATGAGTTTATAGCATTAGACAAATGTAGGGAAGAGACGGAATGGTTAAGCTACTTCTTAGAGGATATTCCGAGATGGCCAAAGCCTATATCTCCAATTTGTATACATTAATAGTCAATCTGCTATTGGTATAGCACAAAACAGTATGTATAACGATAAGTCTAGACATATTCGTTGTAGATACAATACCATAAGACAACTACAATCGATTGGGGTTATCTCTTTAAACTATGTAAAGTTCAAATATAACATTGAGGATCTGCTAACCAAAGGGTTAAATAGAAAGTTAGTTGAAAAGTCATTGAAAGGAATGAGAATAAAGCCTATAAAATAATAAGTCGATTCATTGAACACCTAACCTAGTTGACTGGAGATCCCAAGATCTAGGTTTAAAAGGGACAATGAAAATGTAAAGACTTGGTTTTATGACTGTGGGATCTTTCCTCAGATTTCCTATGATGAAAACAAAGATGCTAGTAAAAGGAAGGTTAAGCTTTGCTTTTAATGATCTCTGTGCGATGGAACGTAAAATGAGAGTAATATGAGTTGCTCTTGAATTAGGAGATCACCTATGTAGGAGTGAAGTGGAACTGCTTTAAAGGGAATTTAATAGGACACGATTCCTATTAAACTCTTACAGAACCAAGCCCATGTCCATGGCCAAAATGGATACAAAAGTGAGAACTGAAATGTGTTAGGAAGATTCTTGCAGAGATATGTCATCATTCAGCTAGCCAGAAGCCACTTCTAGGACATCATGTCCATCGTTCTAGTTGGTAGAGTAAACATAATTTTACAAGGGAAAGCTCAAAGGGTGACACCTACCTCTCCCATGTGCTCTAATTGTTGAATCTATCACCTAGTTTTTCGTATTTTGAAGTTTTCTGTCATGGATGTCATTCATGTGGGGAATTGTTGGAAAAACAAATGAATGAAATTCATTCCAAAGGAATAAATGACATTCATTCCGAGCAATGAATGATATTCATACCAAGGAATAAAGGATATTCATTTCAAGGAATAAAGAATATTCATTTCAAGGAATAAAGGATATTAATTCCAATGCCTCTATAAAAAGAGCCTCTCTTGTTCAAAGGTTGTATCAATTTTCTCAGTTTTTATGTGTGTAAAGGTTGGATCAAGGTAGTTTTGTATTCAAGCGTTGTTGGTATGGTGATAGGTTCGAACATAGTTTCAGTCATTAAAAGTAGTATTTAGCGCGGTTTGTGGGTCCCACTACTAAAAATCACCAAATTACCGGCCATTTGGTCGGTAAACAAGATTTTTGGTCTGGTGAAACCCATTATCGATCATTTACCGACCAAATTATTTAGCTCTAATTTTCCGGCTCTAATTATTTCACCAACAAAAATCAATTGTTTCAGAAATTACCGATTCATTTACCGACCAATGATATTAAAAATTTGGCCTGCTGGGTCTCACTGTCGGTAAATTAATTTTTAAATATTTTTTCGCCATTTTGAGTTTCCGATATCTTGCTTTTAAATATATATAGAGAGAGAGTATATATATATATATATATATAGGCAGAGTATATATATATATATATATATATATATATTAAGATTACGGAAATAAAAGAAAGTACACAATAAAGGTATGCATATTATATAAAGAGAGTAAAAAATATTTTAAAAACAAGCAAACTAATATATATATCGCATATATATAAGAAATAAGTCAAGAGAAAATAAAACATGAATTCCCAAATCAAGTATACTACATTAAAAAGTGTGTAATACACTAATCATCTCAACCTAGTGTCAATGGATGTCGATGCACCGTCCGTATGGTGAGATGTTCGTACCTTTGCGTATCGCCCGCCGCCGCTAATCTCGAGCGCGGTTGTCGTGCAGTGCCGGGCCAGAGGTGCCGGAGAGATGCCGTGAATAGAGTATTACTACCGTGAATTAATCCTATGTAGATCATCGGTTGAACCGTGTTCTCACCTTCCCAGCTGGCACTTTGTGCCAACAAAATCAGACGAACTCATCCCTATCATCCTCATAGTCGATCATGTCAGACGGCACGCTAACTGACATCAGACGCATTTCCTCGCATCGCTACTCAAAGTCCTCCACGCCTAGAACAAATTCGAAAATGGTCCCAAAGACTGAGCTTCATAACCGGGTCGCCTAAGCGAGTAGAATGATGATGTCGATGAACCGATCGCCATGACGGGCATCTTCTCCTTTGCCATCAACAGCTCCTACACCAAATCTGATTCAGACAACCCGCGGTTTATGAACGAGAAACTACCCGCCAGCACCATCATACGAACCCCGAAGTGTACTAGAATACGCTGAGTCGCAGCAGCCTAACATTTCCCTCATCTCGCCTAATAAACACAAAATAAGTATTTTGACTTATCAAAAATAAAGAGAAGGGCAAAACCAAATCTTTGATTATATTTTTTACATGTTCCTGTGGGCCTGCTGACAACCACACTATATTTAATATTTATGGATGCTCTGCAACCCACATCACTGACTGAGCCTTCTACACTCGGGATTAACTAAAATCGGGCAGAGTCTCCTTTGTACGGGAGCTCTACCAAAATACAACATGTCCCACAACATGGCAACCTGTCCCAACATTTCACACCTCAACCACAATCGTCCACATACGGATAAAAATGAGGCAAAACGGCCACTGGGGCCCATACATCACTACTCACAAAAATATATCCAATCAATTATATATATTGGCATGGTTCAAGTGTTAATAAATCTGGTAATAATTCAACATATATTAAACCCGTGATGCAAACAACCGAATACGCTTTGAGTCGCAAATAACTAACATTTCGTTTGAGTCTAATAAACATGTAAAAATAAGTATTTTAATTAATCTTCAAAAATAAAGAGAGAAGTATAACCAAACTTTTGGATTATATTTTTTACATGTCCGTTGATCTCCAAATAAGGTTTTTCTTAGAGATATTTTTAAGAAATATCTTTATTATATTTCTTATATGGTTTATATTTTTTTTTTTTTTTTTTTTGTTTTTCTTCAATTCCATATGTTTTGTGGTGTAAATATATTTTTACAAAATCTGTATCGACTTTTCAATGGGTTTGTCTTGTATGATTCTACATAATGCTCCTTGTACTTTTCTCCTAAAAAGGTTTCTAAATATTTGTACATAGTTTCAGTGTCTGCTTTCGTGGGGTATTTTTTCCGCACGTATACTACTGGCTGGATATTTCTTACATCTATTACACTATTCCATAATCAGGACTGTGAGATGTTATATTTAGTATCTGCCTAAGGTTTGACCTGGAAACTCTTATAGTATTTTTGCAGGGTCTTCCTTTTTTAGGTTTATAATTCATAGATCATATGATTCGGCTACTCTGGCCTCGGGTCTATTTTCATAATGTGCCAGGCCCAGTAATTCTCCTCCTATTGTGAAGTTCTACCATAGGTCAGCTTCAGCAATGGTGTAGGAGAGTTGCCGTGACACTAAGTTTCTGGGTCTTGACAACCCGCCAACTGCTAGACAGGTCGCGGATGCTCGCAACCCGACACCACTTCATTGATTCCTTCTCAAGACTGGGGGATTTAACTAAAATCTAAAGCAGAGCCCCTTTCAGACGGGGAGCTTCCTACCAAAATATAACATGTCCCAATAACATGGCCATATTTAGCATTCCGGGGCTCAAGGCTCGACCTTGGAACTTATGTGGTTTTTCTATCGGGCAGTGGTCTTCCTTTAGGTTTATATAATCTATAGATTCACATATGATTGGTTCGTCTGGCCCATTTTCATAATGTGCTTGTGGTCTGTAATTTTCCTCCTCTATTGTGTCTTACTCCATAGGTCGGGGCTTCTAGCAAACTGGTGTAGGAGAGGTTGCTGTGACACCCCGTTTCCCGGGGGTCCGTTGACAACCCGTCAACTCGCAAAATATTCGTGGACGTCGGGTAACCCGACACCACTTCATTGATTCCCTTTCTCAAAGACTAGGGATTTAACGAAAATCTGCGCAGTCTCTTTCAGACGGAGCTCTACCAAAATACAACATGTCCAACAACATGGCAACTGTCCAACATTTCACACCGACCACACCCGGTCCTACCTGATAAAAATGAGCAAAAATAAGATTTAACTATCTTCAAAAAAAGTAATTTGATTTTAAACAAACTTACATTCGCTGCACGAGATCTCTGATCAACAAAGGTCTGATCATCATGACCCTTTGTGTGCGTGTATCCGAATAAGCGAGGAGCACTGGGCTTCTTACCCTCTTGCGTGTCTTTAATTACAAACAATACATACGTTAATTCAATTTCGAAAAATCCTCTAAAAATGAAAAATAGGCATAATTGAACACACCACAAAGTAATAAACATAAGAAGTATAAATCTAGAAATAATACCAATGCTCGTTCATGTTCACGCATAGAGCGAGATCCACAAGTGTGTGTAGACATGCCACTACCCTCTCCAGCCCGCTCTGAGCGACGATTGCCGCTCTGTTTCTCACACCTCTTCCTATAATCAGGATCTTCCCATCTCTCTCTCCCGCCACTCCCGTAAAAACATGATCCGACACTCAAATCTCGCTTCTTCTTCAACCATTTATCTTTGACCTCGTATACAAGGTCTTTATACCGAGACGGCAAAGATGTTTGTAGAACACCCTTTTCACCGCCTCGGATCAGGTCCACTATAAACTTTATGCAATTATAATTTAAACATATTTCATCGTTGAACAAAAGAATAAATAAAAGATGTAAAAATGTTAAGTAGTAAATATATACCTTTAAATTATTCCAAATCATCAACCGGGTCTCTATCCTGGTCGCTGACTCCGATATAACCATGAGGTTTAAAGGGACTTCCCCGGGGTATCATCCTCAAACCTCAGAAATGAACCAGATTTCCGCTCTAACTTCACCAGAACTCCAAAAATTTACAGCAAAGTAAGAATAAATAAGAAATGATAAACTATTGAAGCTTAAGTTTGATATCTTACTTGATTATCAATTGTCGATCAAACTCCAGCACAGGAGAGTCTGCCTGTAGGGTGCTCGGGAGGTGAAGACTCTCCAACATCTCCATCCTCTCCCTCCTCTCCTCCCACACTCTCACGGTCCACTGAACCCAGACTCATGACGGATCAAGCCCCGGGCCGATGCCGGCTGCCGCAGACATTCACAACCTCCTCTCGTCACCAATCTCATCCACCCCCCTACCCTACCAGATCGGCATACCCGAGGCCTGGCCGCTCTACCGTAACCTGGGCAGACGACCCCAAGAACGCCACGCCTACTCCTCGCCCACGTGCCATATCGCTTAAAATAATAAACAACACATTATCGACAAGAAGCATCAAGTAAATACATAAGGCAATGAAAATAAACAAACATGATTAACGATTGAAATAACTAAACTCACTAACTACTCATTCTCATCGTAATCATCTAAATCGTTCGTTTTCTTCGCATGTAAAATACCTACTAAACTCCTTCTTCACATCTATCCTTCCTTCATTATTCATCAATGTTCATCAACATCTACATCCCCACTCTCAGATCCATCTTAGAAGATGCAACTAAAAGATCGCCTTCGCCCCCAATTACGCCTTTCCGATTATGTTATCATTTTCATCATTTTGAAATGCTGGTTCTATGACATCAGTACTTGGTGATGCTGGATGGAATTGAGCCCTAGCTTTGATCTTTCGCACACACTTTCAATCCTTTCTAGACCGTCCTACCCGATATTTCACAATAATAAACCCGTGATGCTTCAGATCGCAAGACAAAAGGTTCATACTTCTGTTGAATCGTTTTTTATCGCGGCACATCGACAAGTTTATATCGAGGATGGACAACTATACCGACATGTGGTGTCGGGCCGAACCATTCACATTTGAATACGCTCTTTAATCTGGAGGGCTTTAATTTTAACTCGATCACTAATTGCAGTCCCCGTAATACGATTCTTAAGCCATTGTATACGGATCCTTTAATGCACACCCCCCAGATTGTCAAGGTTCCTGAACTCCCATACGATTCAAGAATAAAAACCATTCACACAAGAATCGTTGTAAGTCTCTAACCTCTCTTAGTGGACCTCGTGTTATAGTTCGAAGATAATGATTGGAAATTTTATTTGCACGATTATGAACCCGTAATCGAAATCGCTTGTATTGTTGAGATTACAATTACAAATTTGTATCGAACATTACAATTCGTTTTATGATTTTCATGTTTAGTAAACATACGATTTTTCAAAACCATGATGGAAATTCTTCGCCCGCCTGACAAGACGATGTACTTCGTCATTCAAGCTGAAACTACTGACGCTGAACGGTAAGACACAAAATAGAAGTAAATTAGAGAAATGATTACATTGAGAGGAAATAGTAAATTACATGCTAAATAGATCTCATTTGACTTTTAGCAACTACTTTTAGCCTATGAATGGTTGAACTTCCAAATGCATGAATCTCATTGGGGGACATATAGATGAGTCGGGCAAGATATCATTGTCTCTAGGGATACCGTTTCCTTTCACTCATTGTTACTCCGAGGTTTGAAAATTTCAAACATATCATTATCCACAATGTCATCAAGATAAACCTCATTCCGCTTTTCCTTAAGTGCAAGAGTTGAATCTCCTTCTTTGAAATAGAATGATGCGAATTTGCCAGCCTCATCCATAATATACCAATTTAGATAAACTCACTCGAGCCTTGGTCTATGATTTTTATGCTTTATTTTCCTCAAGTACTACAAGAAGATTATTCTAATATTACAAGTCATGTATGTGTATATATATATGATATATATATATGGTATATAGTATATATATATAGGAAAAGAATTGGTTGAGGAATTAATATTACCTTTCCGAGGATACATCCAATCTATAATGGATCGGACTAAAGAATCCTAGCCAGAAGCTGCGTGAAGATGTTCCATCAGTCAAAAAACTCGAGGGAAGATCTTCAAGATTGCATAAGATAACAGAATTGTTCATCCGCATTCCTCAACTCCTCGTCGCCAGTGTTAAGAAGAAGTCGCTTGTCAAGAATAAAGAAATCCGGCCATTCTGGCCCCATATTCTATTTTTAAGTGTGAATTCTCGAAGAGCAATTGGTAACAACCTTTGCATGAATACATGACAATCATGACTCTTCATGCCAAACATCTTAAGTTTGTTCAGATCCACACATCTCCCCTGCATTAGAAGCATAACCATCCGAAATCTAAGTTTTTTACCCATCTAACACATCCTTCTTTCCGTGATTTATTCTGTAACAAATGGCACATCGTATTTACCGGGTGACAAGATTTCAGGCAAATCGAGAACGACAACAACATTTATTCAACTCATTCTGATCAGACGTGTCCTTGCCTTCTTCCCCTGAATGTTAAACACCGTATTGAAAATATTGTCAAACACATTCTTCTCGATACGCATAGAACATCAAGATCAAGGCTGAAAGTGTTCACGCCAAGCAGGCAAATCCCGTAAAATACTTCTCTTATTCACCCACAAGTCTTAGATATACCGCAGATTCACAACCTCAAGATCAACATCTATCACCTTCTCAACCCTCTCGTTATTCCCAAATCCTCGCAGTAATTTCATCCCCAGATCTAACCCCCGGGAATTGTTTAGTAACCTTTCTATTCTTAATGAAGTCTTTGGTGTTACGTTGATACGGATGATTCATGGGCAAAAACTTCCGATGGTTAGAATACGCTGGAAAGTCATTTATGGTCCACATGAGGGCAGCGCGCATTTGAAAATTTCACGCTCGAAATATCATAAGTTCGAACCCCAATCTCACGCACTTCTTTCTAACTCCGCTATCAATGGTCAGAAGAAAATACCTATTCTCCCTTTGATTCAGAGTTCCACACCAATACAAGCCAAAACATAAATTCCCTCCTTCATACATGTTCCGAGGCAAGTTATACTCAAGATCACCACCACAAAGCCACAAAGAATATTGCTGTCCGTGATCGACCAAACTAACAAAACCATTAGCAAATAAACCCGCCTAACATTTCGAACTCGGGATGAAAAATCGTGAAACACCCATCAAAATTTCCGCCAGCATCGATGGTGACACATTCCATCATTCCTCCATATGATGCTCCAATGCCACTCTATTTCATTAGTCATATGGTCGATGCATACAATCTCTCGGCAACCTGTGTTATCGAAAATAGTGCATCTTCTTATACTAAGACCTTCAACTTCCGTGATATTACCCTATTTCCGTAACCCCTAACTCCTTTGCTTGTACCGAGCATGCCCACATTTTTTACAACTCCGCAAGGTCAATGGCCATCACCCCAATATATCATACAACTTGTTCACACAACAATGAATGACCTCGTGACGTAATCCCAACCCTCTAACTAACTTCTTCAGGCCAGAGAAATCCAATGGCATCAGATTATCTGCGGCAACAGCTTCGAATGAAATTGCATATATCATCAAACTACGCCCGCGAACACCGCGGTTCGCACTTTATTTCTAACATCCTCACTAACAGCAGAGGTCAGTATGCTTAGAATTTCCTCATATACAGTTTGTCTCCGCACCCAATCATGTCATAGAAATTCTCGCCAAGACGGGTTCCTCATCCCGTTGAATTCGGGACTCCGCAAAGATCACAAACCATTCTATGGTACGTGAACAGATTCATATTATCCGAGACCATCCGATCGCTTTAATTTCATCGAATAATCTCGCATCGAACTTGAACACCTCCGTGGACTTCGCTTTCACCATGGTATATCCAAACGTGAAAATCCCAAGACAAAACCATTTCTATACAATGCACTCACGCCTCAACATTCAAAAACTTCTTATTCTCGACATTTAACTAAAGTGCAAGTGACACCTTATAGGCCATGCCACCATTCACACACTCAAGATGTCTCGTGAGCTTAACGCAACAAATTCATCAACTTTATCCCCCCCATTCATTAGAGAACATTCCATCTACTATCTCGACCCCGTATTAATCCATTCACGATCGCCTTCCATAACTAGCCACAAAAAATCAATTTGGTAAGCAAAACGTATTGTCCCCTCAATTATTTTTATGTTCATTAACCATTTATCAGGGTTCCGATAAAGTTATTTTTAATACGCTGCAGGATATGCAACCTAATACATCCACCTCCACCTCCACCCGTCCAACGCTCTTTTTCTTCAATAGGTTCGTCCTAATCCACTACAAAAGCTACGTTAGTAAGATCTGATCGCATGTTCATTATGTATGCATTTCGCACCTCCCTACGTGGTTCTTCAAGTACACTAAATAAGATATAAATAATAAATGCATAACTGCTGATGAAGTAAATCTCCTGCATTACTATTTATATATCCTAATGTGCACCCTGAGAACAAACGAGAGCGTAGGCACCAAAAATGACACATAATATGGCGTAATTTAAATTAAATCATGATCATTTAATTAACGCCCTTCGCAAACTGTCCATCGACAATCCAAAGGTATTCAAACTTTGTAATACAATCGACTCCGATGTATTCTACCGCTAACTATATGAATCAAAACGATAACTTTAATCGCTTACTGACAGATGCATTTTTCAAATCGCGGTTAAGAGAATGCAGCGATTTCTTTATCGTATAATTAAAAATGAGCTATATATGTTAAACGATTTCCTTCAATTTAACTTCATCACATGTTCTTATATCCATATCATTCATAAATTCATACTATATCATGTAATCAACTCATATATTCCTATAAATTTATTCAAGTGATTAGTATACTGGGTACTCTAATCTAAATTTTAGAAATATGTAAGTACCAATGCTATTAAATAGCATATTGGCCAGATTCTAAACTCAACGGCTTCCATAGAGTTCAAGAACACCTATAACGCAGTCCTTAACGAAGGAGTTATGCAAGTTGCAATCCCCGAAGAAAATGAGCAACTTGTGGCAAGAGCGTGCCAACAACCACCGCTTTTTCGTCATTTTCGAATCTAATATGAGTTCAACTCTGATCAAGCTATATGGTGGATTCTAGACTCAAAGAGATTTCCAGCAGAGTCTAAGAACACTCCAAATTCAAGTTCTAATGAAGGAGTTATGCATGTTTCTCAAATCATGAAGAAAATCAAGACACTACGCATCGCAAAGAAAGGGTGGCCACCGATTTTCTTTCATTTTCGGATAGGATATGACCCTCACTTTATCAAGCTATATATGGGTGGATTCTAGACTCAAAGGGCTTCATAGAGTCTAAGAACACCTAAATCCAAGTTCTAATGAAGGAGCGTGCATGTTTCAAATCATGAAGAAAATCAAGACACCAGCAGCAATTGGGTGCCAGCCAGGAAAGTCTCATCGAGACTTTCATTCAACACTTGTCGAAAGCAAGCGTAAAAATGCTAAGAATTGCTTAAACTCACATCAGAACAAAAAAATCGCTCTCGAACTTTTGAAATAAATACGTAAAATTAGAATCAACATGCTTAATTCATGGAAACCTACCACAAAAATCAAACAAACTTCTCTTTCAACCCAAAGACACAAAATCGCTCTTTTTCGCTTCAATTCCGTGAAAAACCGACTAGGTTTAAAGATTTCAAGAGAAATCCAAAACACAAAAAACAAGGAAGATTATTCTTTTTATTTTTTTCTCAACCGTTGTATCACCCTCAATCTGATGACTAAAATTAAATTCTGGTCAAAAAATCCCAAACCGATCAACCAAAATAACAAATCCACACACAAAATAATAGAATCAAAACGTACACCATATCATATCAGCATGAAACTTACAAAATATCCAACTTTTTTTTTGCACAAAAATCAAGTCAGAATAAAAAGATGGATAGAAGAATTAAAATCAAATTACCTTTATGAATAATATTTAATCCTCCAAAAAAAGCAACATCGCAATCAGAATGATGCCTCATGAATCCCTATGAAGGTTCCGAGCATCTCAACGTGGATGCTTTGAACATACTCCCTCTTCTGCAATATAAATATAAAATTCTTGAAATTACCGACATTTACTCAATTCTCCAAAATTTGGCCTGCAATTACCGTGCTAAAATTTTGGTCGCCTATTTACCGACCATTTTTCATGGTAATTTATTTTAGGTCGTTAATTACTCCAGACTTTGGCGCTAATTCCCGCTATTTTACGTATTCAATTTCTGACCAAAATTATTTGGCCTGCAAATATGGCCTGGCCTTTTGGCCTGGAATTTTCTTCACCAAACCCCGTCTCTAAATGGTCGCGGATTGTCGAAGTGAATACCGACCAATTTTAGGTCGGTAATCGGCTCAGACCGTTATTTTAGTAGTGTCCCGCCGAAGTTATATTTTTTATCCTCGAGACAAACGCTGATCCAATAGTCTCCAAGCACCAAAGGAGACAACGAATATGTTTTAAGGATATTGTGACTCTTCACAAGACTCGCCTTTCACAATCTTTCGCTTTTTCCTCGCCGATTTCTTTTCCTCTTCCTTTAGTTCTTGACAGACAGCATTGTCTAATTGGTGTATTGTTTGTTTTAACTGTTTGCTGTGTGTGTTTATTGTAGATTCTTACATGTATATCATATAACAAATAGAAGCCTTTTTATAGGCTTTGCCATGTAACCTTCAATTGATCCTCTTTAAGATGAGCAGCGAAGGTGCTTATAAGATACATGAATGTAGTCATTCATGACATCTTATGAAGTGAATGCAAAGGTGAGTAATGAGGGTATGAAGTGAATGCAAAGGTGAGGAATGAGGGTAATAACATGTTCCATGAATGTGGCCATTCACCATGTAAAGAAATCATTCATTTATAACACTCCCCCTTGAATGACCACCATCAAGAATATGCTTCATTACAACCTTGCCAATAAAACTCAAAGGGATAAAACCTAGCGAAGGAAAAAATATTCAGATGTTGTTAATTGCTCTTAACTGGTTAAGATCGCGTTAAAACCTAGCCAAGAAACCTGACAAAAACCTCGACGAAGAAAAAAGAAAGGCTACCAACATCATGTCATAAGCATACTCCCCCTCATGTCAATGCCCTTCGGTTGGGTCATTCCAATATGATATATTAGATTCTTGAATGTTGTGGTTGATAATAACTTTGTGAATAAATCTGTTAGATTATCACTGAAATAAGATTTATCGAACATCATCATCATCAATTTCACCACTCTTATGGAGTTCATGTGTATAAAAGAACATTGGAGAAATGTGTTTAGTTCTATCTCTTTTGATAAAACCTCATTTGATTTGTGCAATGCATGCAGCATTATCTTCAAATAATGATGTCGGGTTGTCTTTGATAAAGGGGAGTCCACATGATTCTTGAATATGTTGAATCATCGATCTTAGCCATATGCATTCACGACTTGCTTCGTGAATTGTTATAATCTCTTAATGATTCGATGATGTGGCCACAATTATTCACTTAAAAGATTCCATGAAATATCAGCTTAATATACAATTAAACACATACCGCTTGTAATCTAACTTTATGCTTTATACATAGATTCAGATCGCGATATCCAAAGAATTGAGCTTTGATTCCTTTCGAAAGTAAAATGTACTCCATATAAGTTGTTCTCAGGAAGTGCAATATGCTCGATACCATCTTAAATGTTCGGTTAGCGAATTGTACCCTACCAATAAATTGGACAGTAAAAGCAATATTTAGGCGTAGCAGCGCTAGCACGATACATAAGTGTACCAATAACATTAAGACATGATACTTTAAGACCAAGTAATTCTTCACCCTTTTCATAAGGACGAAATTGGTCATTTTTCACGTTAAGTGAATCGACAACCATTGGAAAGCTTAAAGGGTGTGTTTTATCCATATAAAACTGCTTTAAGATTTTCTTAATATATCCGATTGGTGGACCAAAACTCAAGTAGGGAATGCTCGATCTGCAGGTCGAGAAAAAAAATTTGTTTTCCCAAGATCTTTTATCTCAAATTCCTTTCTCAAATATTTTCCTGTTCTTGTGATCTCTTCAGGAGTCCCAACAAGATTTAAATCATCAACATACACAACAATAATTACAAATCCGATTTTCGATTTCTTGATAATGATGCATGGGTATATAAGGTTGTTTGCATACCCTTCTTTAAGTAAATACTCGCTAAGGCGATTGTACCACATGCATCTAGATTGCTTCAATCCATATAGATATCGTTGTAATTTAATTGAGCACTACGGCAGGCTTTATAGTATTCTTCATGCAATTTTAAATCCCTTAAGGGTATATATATATATATATATATATATATATATATATATATATATATATATATATATATATTATTATTATTATTATTATTATTATTATTATTATCTTTGGATCCATATAGATAAGTTGGGATGACATCCATGAGATGCGTATCTAGTCCTTCGGAGACTGTTGAGCTTATTAAAAGTGAAAGTATTTGCGTTAATGACAAAATAATAAGCCTTTATACACATCAGTATGTCTCTACGAGAAACCTTGTGCTACTAATCGCCTTTATATCTTATGATCTTATTATTTTCATTGTGCTTTCGTACAAATACCTACTTATACCGAATAGGCTTTACACCTTTAGTTGTTTGGACTACAGGTAAAAAAACTTCTCATTTCATTAACGAATTTAATTTCTACCTGCATAGCTTCTTTCCATTTTGGTCAATCATTTCTATTTTGACATTCTTCCATATTTTATGGTTTGGGATCCTCATAATTTCTTATAATGTTTAAGGCCACTTGGAAAACAAAAATATTATTAATAAAAATATCATTTCAATCCCATTTATATCTCTTATGCACATAACTCATTGAGATCTCATAATTTTCAGGTACATGTTCCTCTTCAAGGGCTATTTTTTTTATTTTAAACCTCTTCAGGGGTCTTTTGTTCATTATATGCCTCTACAGGGGCTCTTGTTCACCATATGCCTTTGCTGAGGCCTTTTGTTTTATATTTGCCTATTTAGGGGCACCAATTTTTCTTTGTGTTCTCCTCTTTCTGAGAGTTAAGTCTTTTGAGCTAATAGGTCTCCCACACTTCAAACGTATTTGAGACTCATTTGCTAATTGTTTTTCTGACATCAATCCATGCTGGAGCATTTGAAGTCGGGATATGTGGCTTTGTCACTTTCTTTGTATCAATAATGCACTGGGTACTCAGATTTGCAAGATTTTGAAAATGAATAATCAATTGAACTTCTAGTTCACATTGATTTGTACGAGGATCAAAATGAGACATTGTAGATGCATTTTAAGTAATTTCTTGTCGTTCTTCTGGAATCAACTTTTCTCCACCTAATGATGGGAATACACTGTCATTAAAATGACAATCCGCAAAGCGGCTGTAAAAATATCTCCTATTAAGGATTCAAGATATTTTATGATAAACGAAGAATCAAAACCTACAATCTCAAGTCTTCGCTTGGGGACCCATTTGTGCGCATTACAGGTGACAGTAATCGTACAAAACCTGCATAAACTAAAGATTCGTAAATGAGAAATATTTAGTTTTTGTCTAGAACAAGTTATGAATGAGAGTATTCGTGGTAAGTTGTTGGTCAAATATGAACCAAGCTAATTACAGCATGCATAATAGCATGTCCCCGGGCAGAAGTTGGCAATTTGGTTTTCATTAGTAAAGGGTCCATTTATTAATCAAGATTGAAGAGAAACTTTGCTAAAACCGCTTAGGAGGCATGAGCCAACAAGATGCTCAATATATATTCCAACTAACTTGCAATAGTCAGTAAAGGTTTGGGAGGAAAACTCACCGACGTTGTCAAGTCTGATAGTCTTAATTGGATAATCAGGAAATTGAGTTTGTAATTTGATCATTTGTGCAAGGAGGTCTAGCAAAGGCAACAATTCGTGTGGAAAGAAGACAAACATGTGACCACCTCGTAGAGGCATCTATTAAGACCATAAAGTAACGGAAAGGATCACATGGTGGATGGATAGGTCCACTTATGTCCCTATGTATTCTTTCTAAGAAGATTGGTGAATCAAATGTGACTTTGATAAAGGATGGTCTGACTATCAATTTACCTTATGAGCAAACAACACATGGGTATTCATTGGGCAAAAGAATCTTCTAGTTCTTTAGTGGATGCCCATGTGAGTGTTATATGATTCCCCGCATCATTGAAGACATAGGGTGACCCAACTTATCATGCCAAAGAACAAAAGTCTTTGGGTCGTTGAACTTCTGGTTCATGACAATGTATGACTTGATAGACTTTATATTTGTATGATATAACCTAGAGGAGAATGTTGATAGTTTTTCCATTATAAGTTTCTTATCATAAACACAGAGGTAATGTAAAGATATTTCAGATACCTTCATTTATAGTTTCAATATGATATCATTTCCTACTTCGATATCTTTTAAAGTCGAGCAAATTCCTTTTGGATTTGTTAGAATATACGTATCATTGATATGGAAACCAAGTTCCATTTGGTATATTATGTTTTATATTTCTTCCAAAGCCTTCAATTAAGTTTGCACACTCAACAAGACATACATCACCCTCATTCATCTTGAGATCAATAACACATGGATTTCAGATAAACTAATAAACATTATAGATAATATAAATAGTAATGTCATGTATGTAATAACAAAATGTGATAGAGTTTATTTAATTTTGATATAAGAAGCATCATTCAATTGCGATTTTCATCATTCATCAAAGGCCTATTTTTCCATTAGACATCCAAAGAAATCACAAGATCATAGTAAGTTAAGTCTAGTCTCATTTCTATTAGTAAAGTTCACTTCTGAGTTTTCTTTTCCTTTTCTTTGATTGATGCTTGGCAGCTTAACCAAATGTTCACGTACGACAGCCCTTTTCATACCACATTTATTTCTCATGGACCTGAAGGTGTATTTTATATATACTTCTTATTTCTTGTTTCACTTGAGATATTCCACTTATGGTGGTTCCATGAGGTTTTCCTTTTCTGGGAATTTGAATGATTACTACCATGAGTTCCATTGTATCGAAAATTCCTTCAACGACACGAATTTAATTATGTCCTCAGCCCACGCTCACGTGGTTTGGGACAATATTACATTCACTTAAGGGAATTGTTCAAATCCAGTTGGACGAGACTAGTGATTTCTCATCAAAAGACTCATCATTTTGTTCAGCAACAAGAAGACATTATATCAATTCAAAGTATTTTGTAAATCTACGCTCCCGATACTGCTGCTGCAAGAGCATATTCGAGGCATGAAATGTGGTGAACGTTTTTTCTAGCATTTCTTCTTCTATGACTTTCTCTCCACACAACTTCAATTGGGAGCTGATTTTAAATAATGTAGAGTTGTATTCACTAACTATTTTAAAGTCTTGCAACTTCAAGTGCATCCAATCATATCGAGCTTTTGGGAGAATCACAATTTTCTGGTGGTCATATCTCCCCTTCAACTCATTCCATAGAGTGAGGGGGTCCTTTACTATATAAGGTATTCACTTTTTAAATCCTCATGGAGGTGGTGCCAAAGGAAAATCAATGCTTTTGCGCGATCCTGAGGGGATGCTTGATTTTCTTCTTTGATGGCAGCTCTAAAATTCATTCCATCAAGATGTATCTCAACATCGAGGGTCCAAGATAGATAATTATTTTTGGTAATGTCAAGTGCCACAGACTCAAGTTTTGTGAGATTTGACATTGTTGACAAACTTTTGATAATAGTGTATTAGGATCAATTTTGACATATAGCAGTGTTGATTTTGGTTTACAATCAAAACCAAATATACTTAGATATACAAAATCAAATTACTTCAAGGTAAGGTTAGGAAATTACCTTGAGAACAAGCTCGTGTTGATAACGTGATATGGAATGTGTAATGCAATGTGAAGAGAAAATATAAGTTTTGTAATATTCTCTTCTTGCCTATATATTCATGAGTAGAGAAATGGAAATTGGTAAAGAAAGAGAGAGGGCAAGAGAGAGAAGAATAAAGAGAGGGAGATATGGAGATAGAGAACAAGACTTTGAATATGCTGACAAGGCAAGAGATGGAAGCCTTTTATGCTTTGTATGTAACCTTCAATTGCCTTTTTAAGATGAGCGATGAAGGTAAAAGCATAAGATACATGAATAGTCATTCATGACAACTTGCCATGAATGCAAAGGTGAGTAATGAGGGTATGAATGAATTCAAAGGCAGTAAATGAGGGTAATTAAATGTTCCATGAATTCATTATTCGCTCATGCAGCAAATCATTCATTTATAACAAAACTAAATTTAAGATTTTTCAGATTTCAAATTCATTACTTCAACTAATTTAAAAAAAATAGCACTTTTGATCAAATTTCCTTTGTAAAGATCAGAGAATTGAAAAACAAACATTCAAGTCAAAATAACAATAAACTAACTCCGCTTGGAACTAACTTTTATTTTCTTCAACTTTTTCTTTTCGCTAACCCTTTTTTAAAGCAAATGAGAGATGGATTTTTAGTACTTTGACCTAAAATCAATCCATCTATACTCTTTTTCAAAGATTTTTCTTTCGAAATAAAGTTTACATATGGCTTACATAGATGAACGCTTTTATTTCTTTTCGTTATTTAGTCGCCGCTTCAAGGTGTGTGTGTGATTGCCCACCTTTGTGCGCTTGACATGTCGGGCTTTGCGCGCGAATATTGCTTTTATTTGCGGCTAGATAATCAAAGTGAGTAAAAATAGATATACTATTATGCATGCCAGATCAAATAAATACAATGTCAATACGTTATAAACCTAGCCATACGTGATCTTCTGTACCACACAGACATCAAAACGCGTAGTTCAACTATCAAACGTATGTTCGAATCGATTCATTATACTATTAACCCTAACGCTGCTTCATCTTTGGCGCTTAATTCCATTTTGATTATATGCTTCATTGATATTACACTCAATCAATGAAATTATTTTTCTTAAAAAACTAATGCAAACAAAACAATCATGTTTAATTTGAGGCTCATTGCTTGTTTCTTTTTCTTCTTCATCGAAAGTTAAGAAATTTATTTAAAAAAATATAGATATTCAATAACTGATTTTAAATTCAATTATACATGTAAAAAAAGAGCTTATAAAAAGCAATACTTTAATATTTTTTTTAATCAAGTTAATACTTATTACTTATTTTTAAACTAAGCAATTTAGCACAATAGAGTAAACAGTCCCAATTGGGACTTGAACTTGTGACTTGTTCTCACCTTAAATGTCTTGCCTTTTTTAAATTTTGAACACTCTACCATCTAAGCTATTTTAAATTTTGAACGTTCTACTAATCTGAAATAAACACATTACTACAATACCTATTACTTAATAACTTAAATTGACTTTAAAATATTAATCTAAAAACTTAATTAAATTTCACTTTTTAAAAAAATTTTGATAAAATTTATTTAAAATTATAAAAATGGAATATATTATTTATCTTCAGAAGACAAAGAAGAGTAAAAAATAATTTTTTCTTTTGTAAAACAAAAAAAAATCCTAAAGCACTCAGGAAAATGAGAGTAAAAAAGTAAAATAAACGATATAAATTTAATAATAAATTAATTATTTTTATTTCTTACTCAAAATAGGTTTTTACCATTAAATTATTACATGGAACATAATTATTGGCCCTCTTCTTTGCGGTAAAGAATGGCACTTATTATTACAAAATGAATGTCATATCATAATGATTTACCAAAATATACATACATAAATAAAGGCCACATATATGATCCCAGAAGCTGCCTCAATCCAATGCCAGAAACCCTATAGGGCCAAACTTCAAAGTAAATAATATATGCATCATACAGACCAACATCTTGATACCAAAATGTTTGTAAAATGGAAATTATCAACAAAGATTCAAGCCTTCTGTGCAGAAAACATGATGAATGATTGCTGAACCTGCTTCGTAGTTGATAAGGCCACATGATGCATAAGCCCTCTCTAATTCCTTCTCAGTCAGATTGTTGTAGTTCTGCAGAATCCTCTGCCACAGAAAATAACAAAGGTCTTTTGGGCTCTGTTTGGAACTTGAGAAGTACTACGGAAATAAATAGAGAGGACAAGTATTGAAAGGAAATAAAATTTAAAGGAAAATTAAAAAATAGGTTTAAACTTAATAAATCAATTCTATATGTTCATTTAAACTCATTTTATTTGTTCTCTGCTTATATATGTTAACAAATTTTTAAAAAAAATGTAAAATTCTGAGAGAAATTTTGATTATATTTTGATTTTTTTATACTTTCCACGGCGAAACTGAATACTTAAAAAAAAAATATTTCTTGGTATTTTTTTTTCTTCCTTAGTACTTTTCAGGTTCAAAAGAAAAACTCCACATATGTATATATATGTATTATTAAGAATACTTCCAAATTTTTGAGAATTATCATGGTTGAAACAAGAACCAGGATTTAGTTTGATCCCCAACATTTTATTGACAGGACTCAACAAATAAGCACGTTTACATAAATCGAACATTTAAGAACAGGGTCATGTCTCCAGCAGGAAGCCGCAATCTTTATAACAAAGAGGAGGGAAAGAACTGAATATGATTATATGGCAATTCGTCCGAAAGGCCTCAATATTGAAGGAATGGATGAGTTGCCAAAAGCTGGGGTTTAAATAAAAGGTGGTCTTGGCCAAAGATACCACCACTTCGCATACGACAGATCTCAGCAACCTGAAAAGTCATCTACTATCATTTTTTTTTGTCATTTGTATGATGAAAAAGCATTCACTAATCACTACCAATTCCTATTAAACGGAAACATGACCATTTGAAAATAGATGCCATGGGCCTTGATGATGAAAGACGCATAATGATTATTCATGTCTAGACTAAGAATAAAAAATAAAAACCAAGTTTAAAATTAATGCAGGTAATAATCAATCAGGCTCAGAAGTATGGTAGAAGTAATCTCATAGGATAACGAAGCTAGTGTTAATGTGAAATGGACTTCCTATAATCCCCAAATGACTACTACCATCATAACATAAATATCTCAACACCCTTTTTAATGTTGAAAAATGAATAGATTCATTTAATACCATAGAAGACCTTTCAAAAGCTATCCAGACTAAATGAACTAATTCAATTTCCATGAGAAGTATAAGCACCCTTCAATAAAACTTGTAAAATGGAAACAGGGAATGAAATAGCACTTACAGCATTTGAAGGAGATGGCCAGCAATGTAAGGCTGCTCCAGCATGAACAGCATCAACTGAACCTGTTGAAAAGGGGAGTCTAGAAACATCTGCCCTAACAAGTGCAAGATTCCTGCAAGTTCTTCGGTGAAACATAAATCAGGAAACCCACATTTTCTTACAATGGATAGGTGGGTCCTTAAGGAAGTTAAAAGATAAGATGCAAAATAATTTATGAAATGTGACTGGTTCAATCAAATCATCCAATAGAGGAAGGGATACTTACGTAGCTAAAGCAGGATTTTCTTTCTTGATGAAATCATAACATTAATGCTATATTTTCTTTAAAAATCTAGCTGGCAACAACTCCAGAATAGGTCCTAGGATTCGCAAATTTTCGAGAAAATAAAACCACTCCCCTACAGCTTATATCTACTAGATGACCACCCATGACAGGTTTAAAGTACTCTTGAGCCATTTTAAACTGCATGAAGTCAACAAAGTTGTGTGATTTGTTCATAAAGCATGGCCAGGTCAGGGGCTTTGGAAAAACATAGCATACAAGTAGTAGATAGAAGGGACTTGAGATTATTTTCCTTAAGAGGACCAACCATGGTCCCAGATAAAATTAATTTTCCAAGATAAGAGAGTCCTGAGATAAATAAAATAATTTCCAAACAATTTAGTCTCAACTACTTTTAGCACTGCATTTGAAGCATAATGAGAAGGGACATGTCAAGGAAGACTAACCTCTTCATCACGACCAGGGAAACCACTCATGTTAAAATTTTGACGCCAGCCTCTTTCATACAAGAATGAAACAAGTGGGCTCCTAACAATTGCAAAAGCACCCAATATGAGACATGGTGGTTCCTCAAATGATTTTCTATCAAAATGAATTCTTACCGGAAGAGCTCAGTTCTATTCGGTTGAACTTCATTATAGTCCTTCGATCCTGCAGTAATAGTGAGATCCAGATACATGTCTTTGCTGGAGTACGACTTGTTGCAACTATTACATTTGAAACCAGATCTGTAGATTGCTTGCCTGCAGATTATGCAGCTTGTAAGACAAGCCTTAACCAGATCAACTGTAAGCAAAAAGTAATCCAGTCTCTAAAATTCTTCCATGCATTCCAACTTACAAGTTGAGACCTGGAGGACCTTTTCTTATCAGAGGTTCATAACATACCGGGCATGAAAACAAGTCAAATTCCAAACCATTATTCAGCTGAGTGCTTGATTCCTGAAAATGCAAATCTTTTACTCTGACTAATTTACTACTAAATAAGAAGAGACCAGGAAAGTAATTATAGAAGAAAATGATACATAATCTTCTGTTCATAAGAGCAACAAAACTTCTTCAATGCCGTGTAAGTCAGATGCTTTGCAACCTTAGCAAATAACAACATCACAACTAGAGTTAAATAATGTTTGTTTCAAAATCTCAAACACCTTAAGAAGGATCACCAAGATCGACCTGAAAATATATTCCTGTCAGAATGTATACTGACATAGCTATGTGGACACACCACATAATCTGCAGTCCCTTATCTCAGAAATTTGCCATCAGCTGCACCAGTTCTGTTCTATGGCGCCAGTCCCTTATTTCTTTATTCAGCTTATGAGAGCTTCAATGTTTTTGAATTAGTCCATATCAATCCTTCACCAACATTGTTCACCATCTTAGGTGAACAAGAATTAGAGATGATGTTTAAGTGATTGTCGTATACCAAACTAAGAGCTCATTTGGCATTGATTATATAAAGTGTTTCTAGCCTTTCTAACAGTTGAAAACAACCTTTTTGATAAAAGATTGTAGTAGAAAATACTAGAAGCGCTTCCTAAAATCACAAACACACAGACTCTAACTCCAGCTTATTGCCAGTAAATTCCACTACTTGTGCAAAATAGAGGCATCAACACCCTAAGAACATCAACAATGATTATAAACATCACCAAAGATCTAGCACCGGACACCAAAGAAGCATCTTTGATATTCGTGCAAAACTGTACAAAACAAAACGACCTCAAAGTGGCATCAAAGATACTTAAAAAATCACCAACTTATTGTTAAAGGCATAATATTCATATTAAACACAACCTACAAGCTTGAGCTTAGCAGAGTTGGTCTTTAACATGGTATTGGAGCTTGGGCTCTAGTAGGAGGCCTTGGGTTTGAGACAACTCTGCAATTTGAATTACCATTCATTGATTCAAAGTCACCTGAAAGATTTTGTTCGGGGTTTTTGCTCTACGTAGCGAGTGTGTTGCGACGATGTTCACATTAACCCCATATTCACTGTGCTCAGCTTTGGTGAGAGCCTGCTCATCTAACAGTTATAAAACATGTTTTAAATTTGAGGTTGAAAGAAAGACCTTTTCTGGAGTTAGACATGATTTCTTCAATCTTAATTGTAAATTGCCTATCAAAATTCATGGAGCTCTAAATGCTCTGTTTTGGTTGACAAGGAGAGTGAAGGAGAAGAAGAACAAGTCAAAATTTAAAATTTAGGCATTCCAATATCTCATAGCAAATTTAAAAAAAAAATCATTACTCAAGTAAATCTAATACGGGGTCGTTTCTTCATTGACTTAGAAATCAAAAGAAAAATAATAATAATTTTCCAGCTACTATTTTCTGTCCAAACAATCAGATGCTAAGTTTTGAAATCCAGTAACTTTTCCTACAACCATAATTAAACACCACAAAAATGAAACATAAACACAATTAGCAGTTCGATTATTCAGAAAACGATGAAGAAGAACAAGAAATTGACATACTAAACCTAAAAAAAAAAAAAAAAACACTGCGTTATAAGGGTTTTGCATAATTTTCTGTTTTACAAAACACTACAATTTAAAATCTATAAAGCTTTGTCCAACGAGAAAAGAGGAAAATACCGGTTCAAGAGCAACTGCTGAGCTAGCACGAATTCTGGAGGGAAAGCGGGGAAAAGAAAATTGGAGGGGAGGGAGGTACCGGTAATTGCGAGGAAGACAAGGGTATTGTCGGAATATGGGTTGCTGGAGGGATGAAGAAGCCGTCGCCATGTTCAGATTCCCCCTAACCCCTTTCTTATGCTTTCTTGTACTGCGTTTGGTCGGCTGGATTATTTCATTTGAATCTTATGGATGCAGTTGGACAAACGTAAATGGACATATCATCTCATAAATTTAGCACCATTTTTTAAATGACTGAAAATACCAATATTATGTGTTTATGGGAAATTTAGTATTAAAATCTCACGCTTTCATAATTTTTATATTTATATCTTAAACAAAAAATTTACTTTTTAAATATAACAGTTTTTATGAATTTTGTTTTTATATTCCAATAAGATTTTTAAATTCTTATTTTCATTCAACATGACATGCCAAACGACATCATTTTAATTAACTATAATTAAAATAGTGTTAAATGAATCCTTTTTCTTCATAATTTAAATGCAAAAATCATTAAAGTTTAGAATTTTAATACTAATTTTTCTTTTATTTATTATATGGTTTGTTTTATATTACCTTACTTTATATCCCTGTGTCCCATGATTATGAATTCAATTATCTTTCTTATGCAAGGAGTAGTGATTTTTTATCACTTCCCACTTAAGTCCATCTACACTTTTTTTATCAATAATATTTTTTTCTTTTAAAAAAACATATATATTGAGGGAAAAATCTATTAAAACAAAAAGAAATAATTGATCATAATTATTTTTTCCCTTTTTATTTTATGTGTAGCCTCAAGTGATAAAGGGGTCTCCGGGATTAAGGGAAAACTCAAGTTTTTATAAGAAATTATAATAAAAAGCGAATACAAATTAAGAAAAGTGTACTTATCCTTTAATAGATTTAGGAAATTCATTAAAATACGATTTTATTCCTTTTTTTTTAAATTAATTAATTATTTCAAAAAATGACAACTTTAGAGAATAAGTTATGAGTCTTATCAAACGGCCCAGATTTTTGGATTATGGTACTGTGAGGGGAATCTACAGAGAGACAGCATTGTAGATGATAGACATGATGATCCGCTACAATAAAAGCCCATGGAAGGATATGAGAATTATAACACCCATAATAGGCGCTACAAGAAAAACAAGAAGAGCAAACTTCGAAAAAAACATGGCAAGAAAACAAATATTAAATAACCGCCATAAGCTTGAGAAAATCATGGAAGCCACTTCCATGGCTTCCATCGTTTCATTTCTTCCACTTTCTCCTTCCTTGAAGCAGGCCATTCTCTCTCCCTCCCCATCTTCATTGGATTTCCTGCAAATCTTACCTTGATTCTCTGTTTCTCTTCCCATCTCGAAGACCCAATCGCCTTCACGACTCGTTGCTGTCTCAGTCGCCTTCGATCCCTCTGGAAATTTTGACATCTCTTTATATGATGATGATGATGGTATGACTATTTCTCCATAAATCATGAAATATTCTTGTGGGTTTGTTCTAAAATCTTTCCAGACTGACAAATTTTGACTGACAGATTCAAGTAAAGTTTCCCCACCAATGCCTCCCTCAGAGGGTCGAATTGAAGTTGTTATTGATAATGATGTTATTAGCCGTCTTGATTTATCCCCATTCCACTCTGCAACTGGAATTACTTCACCTTCATCTGGTGAGCATCATGTTGAAAACTGAATAGTATTAAATTGTTCTTAAATTAATGAACCTAGACTGACAATTTTCCTGAAATATTGTTGTAGCTGAAACAAAGGAGTTTCTTGAACGCACAATTGGCTTTACCATTAATTATTCTAGAGAGGATCCACATGATCTTCGAGAATTATCGGAGTTTCCCGACATCCGACTCTGGTTTGTGAGGCTAGATGCTACTTATCCATGGCTACCTGTAGTATTGGATTGGCGAGCTGGAGAGCTTGCTCGTTATTCAGCCATGTTGGTTCCTCACCAGGTATTAAATTAGTTTGTAAGAGGGATAGAGTGGAGTGAGGAGAATTTTTATATTTAATGGCCTAATTTGAGATTTTCTGTTTGGCAGATGAATTTGAGGATGGAGTTGTCTTAATCCGGAGGCATTGGAGCTGTTCATAATGAAGAAGGCTATTGTGTACTCTTGGTTGAAGCAACATAAAGTTCCAAAGCCTAGATTGAAGACTAGTGACATGGCTAGGATGCTTGGTTTCGGGATCGGAGATGAATTGTTCGACTTGATTGATCAACACCAAGGTGCTCCATCATAACCAAGAACTCTAAGATTTTCAAGTGAAGTCCATAATTCACCACAAAATGTCACTACTGTGTTAATGAAGTATTGGAAGTCCAGCAGAGTCACAAAATGTTTAGCAGTATTTACTTCTGATTTTGTTACCTAGTTGTCTTTACAAAGCAAATGCGAATACTACATCCAATCTATATTTCAATCATTTTCTGGCATGCTCTTGATTGTTTTTTTCAATTTTTTTTGTTTGTCGTCTATCTTAATATCTTTTACATTCAGAACTCTTTTATTGATAAGAAACTTTTGTGCGGAACACTGAAGAGAAACATCTGAAAAGTTTCACTGTTCAAATATCAACATACAGGATTGATTCTCTATATACTGCTATACAAATTCAAGACCCTAAGAGATTCCCTAGATTTGTTGCAGCCATGAGTTGGCTAACCTTATCAACCTTCTTTCCTGAACTCATCGGTTTGAGTGTTTATGCATAGACACTAACAAAGAATATACATTTAGATGGTAGATAAAGAAATGAAATTAGGGGAGACTTATTAATCCTTAGCAGATGTAAATTCCCGCAATGAGGGAAAGAAAGTTTTTAAGTTAGATTACATATTTACAGACTATTTATCTGTTGGATTACAAGCCCTGTCTTGGATAAGCCTGTAGATTTGGGATATTAGCAGAGGATTTTTGCCTTTAGCCACTGCTGAATACACAAGCACTGTGAAGCTATGGTCACAATCCAGTACTCCCAACTCGTCACCTTCCTCATAGTCCTCCTGGCAAAGAACCAACATTACCATGTCACCTACTTATGTTTCCTTCATGGAAAGAATTTCATTTTTCCTCATTGAGTGAACAAAGATAGAGTTAAAAGACCTGACAAATGCTACAACATTCTTTATTAGCATTCTCTTCTGCAAACAAAAAGTACTTAGTGTGTTTGAGGGTTTTCAGAAGTTCTTCTTCGGACAAACCAGTATTGGCATACCCAATGTGATCTTCCAGGGCCAAGAGCTCCTAATGTAGGAAAAGCAACAGAAATATAAACAAAAAATGAGTGATAAGTAGTGAATAACATGTAGAAGTATCGCTGATCTGAGGTACCTCATAGGACATGTTATCCACATCAAGCCTCATGTCTCTGTATCGGTCATGCACTTCCGTTGTATAAAATAATGGTGATTGGCTAAATTCTTGAATATCCTGTTCATGTAGTCAGTGATGACTTCAAAGAACATCACAGTTGATCAAACATGGTTGCGAAATAATAAATCTTGACATTCTAGTACAAGAGTCATCCCATTTTTGTTTCTTTCTTTAGTTCAATGTAGTCAGCCTCTATGCTAGTCGCTAGAGTCTTGAGTACTGTGATGATAGAAAGACCACCACAGCATTCTATGTGAAGACTCTCTGGCATCATAGCACTCTTCAATGAAGCAAAACCCTTGTTTAGATAGGAACTTTTTTATTCTATTTCCATCAATAGAGGTCTATTTGTCGAAGTTCTCAAAAAATAAAATAAAATAAAATAAAAGAAAATAAAGAAAGAAAGAAAGAAAGACGCTAGAAGACATTTTAAGAAGAAAAATAGAAATTCTTCATAAATGAAAATTTGAGACCTCCTTTGTTCATATTACAGTCACTAAGTTGTGAGAAAAGTGATCTTGGCACTGTAAATGATTCAGTAAAGTTCCATTGAGTACGCAAAGTTGGAAGGCTTCCAACTTTGTGGGAAAAAGGGTTTTTGACCCATTTAACCAAACCTGTGAAACACTGAATTTGCAGTCAGATAACTATATCAGTAAAACCAAGTTGGCCTAAACCAATTTGCAGTCATCTGATCTTAACTTTTCTTGACAAGAAAATAGAAGGAAAGGGTCTAATTGTTAGATTGTATTACAGCAAGTATGACTTTCTTTCTATCATAGATTAGGATGAAAAAAGGAAGACCATACAAACCTCTGATACAAGCCTGAAGTTCACCTCATTGCCTGATGTTAGAATCATTAACGACATGGAACCATCTAACAGCCTATCAGCCAGCCTATGCATATATAAAGCTGATTCCAGGAGTTGCCTCCTCATATGCTCCATGTCGCTCCCATTCTGTAACTCAATATTGTATGTGGATGTAGAAGCAGGGCTGAGTTGAGATGAGGAATTTTCACTCCCAGAGTGCAAAAAGATCTCTGTAGCATTGTGTGCATCCTTCGAGGAATTCGAGAAAGAGAAATATGGCAAGTTCCAGAACCAGAAAAGATGCTTTCAATATGCTGAAGTATCCATGACAAGGTGAGACTTGAGGTTTCAGAAATGGTTCTAGCTATACAACCCGCATTGGCCACTGAGAGTGGAAGTGAACTCCTTCTAGGAACTACTATTCTTCTGATGACTTATCAGTAATCGAACTAGACATTGCGCTAAATGTCAGAACTTGTTCTCCATCTGTCAGAAACCCAAAAAAGATTTTCCCTTTGTTTGAAATTGAGCTGACTGGTTTTGAAGTTAGGTCTGATATTTGTTCATCAAATTCAGGTGACCTCCAAGAGGAAGCTGAACATGTCTGCAGAATTGTAGTGTTACCAAGAATCAGCAGTTGAAACTGAAACTTCAAGAAAGACTTTCAATCGTTGTTACCATGATTTCAACAACTTTCTTTCTTTTCAAAGGGCCATGTGAAGGTTTTACAGAAGCCCCACTGAATTAAATGACTTAACAGATATTCTTTCCAATGCTAAAGATAAAAAAAACTCACAGGTTCAGATACAGAATTTCCTTGAGTCCTCTTGGATTCATAAATAAGCTTGGTAAAGTAATCCAAACCCATCCTTTCTTTTAAGCACTGGGTTCTTTCCAAAGGTTGATTCCTGGAAGAATTTACCCTTCTGCTTGATTCACAGTCTTCCCCCATGTGACGATCTCGGATTACTGACTTTTTCTTCATTTCGAGCTCTACACATGACAACAAATATCATACATTGCAAGAAAAAACTGCAAGAGCAAAAAAGGCTGCTTGTTTGATAGCTATTTTGCATTCCTTTCTGTTGATCAGAATAGGAAATCCACAGCTACATTTATTTTTTATTTTTTCAAATGCAAGCAAATTCCTAACAGACGATATTCACAAAGGCCCTGAAAATGAAGAAGTCAAACAATATTTCAAAGATCATCAGCAAATGCCTGGGGTCTTTGAGCATTCTGGTATCAGCGATAGAAATTTGATAAATGGAACTAAATTTAATTCTGAAAAACAGATTAAAGAGGCTGTGTACGTTGTTCTTTGTGATAAATTTTCTTGAAGAGCAGTCAGAGAACAAATTTGGAGCATCATCACATGGACGAATACGCGTAGAAAAATATATTATCATCTGAAAAGGAGAGGGAACCGTTAATCAGATAATCATAAAAAATAAAAAAAGGAGGGAAATCAATTTCATTATGGTATGCGGCTTGGCGGTTATAGTGGCGCGGGTATTGCAACTGTAATTTAAAAAATCATTGAAACTGTCTTCTACTTTCCGCCACAAACGGCACAATGGGTTTTGTCACAAACTAGTTCAAGAAAGAAACCCAAATTTTTTGTGGGCTCATTTCATTTTTGGGCGTGTATAAAATACTAACAGGTCCACTTTTACGCTATATAATTCTATTGGGGCCTCTAAGAACAAGAGGAAGTGCCCTACCTGGCCTTTGGCCTTTTCTTCTTTGGAATAACATATTAAAAGGGACAAAATCAAAATTTATTAACAAGAATAACCTCTTTCTTTCCTTTTTTTTTTTTTTTTTTTTTTGTTTTGTTTTGTTTTGAGAGCCAAACATTTTTTAAACTACGCTAGTGAAACTCGTTTCTATTACGACCGAACACGCGACCTTTCATCAGATATCACTCTCAGCTACATTACGATGTATTAACCTATTTTTTTAAAATACGAAAAAGCGTAAAAACACTCTATCGATAAAATTAAGATATAGATATATTTATATTATGGGATTGAATAAAAAACTCATAAATGTAGTGCATGTTTGGTAGCAGTTGATTAGAAGTAATTGATTGAAAGTTAATATACATGTACTTATATATAGAAACAATGTATGTATAGATAGAGAATATATAAAAACAATGTATGTATATATAGAAAAAACACAAAAATTAAAAATAATATGAAATTATAAATATTTATAACCATAAATAAAGAAAAAAATTTATATAGAAGAGGGAGAGAAAGATAAAAAAGGTAAAATGGATATTTTAATAAAAACTTAGCTTTTTCCCATGAGGAGTAATTTTGCCTAATCAGCTATATTGAAACAATGTATAACAGCTGATTGAAGCTGAATCAATTATCAGATCACCCAAGTGACTTAATTAAGCACCCTCATAGTTAATAATATGTCTGATGGGTAACATTTTCTAAGGTAAATTTTTCAATGGGTCTTTCCCCAAATATTTGGATTAATCCTTAACTGATTTCTCATCAGACTCTGCCAGAGCAACTAATTTTAGACAAACGATAGCTAATAACAGGTAGTTATTGGCTGCATTCAAAATATGTTGGAAAAACTGTCTAGATGTCCTCGGACTAGACTACCTTAATAAGCGCCTTGTTCGCTGGCCTAACGTAGCCTTTTCCATTTTTGTTGTCTCACCAACTATCCACTACCATCATATATTATGATCTATATTCATACTTATTATATAAATAATGAATCAAATTAACTTTTAGCATTAGCTTAGGGTTTAAGGAATAATTCCATTAATTCTCCGGTTTCCATTTATTTTAATATAATTCCTTACTTAGTGCTGCTGCAGGTGCTTAATTTGTCTTTAACTGGCTTGCTCGATTTATCACAATTGTCTTCTCTCACTAGTCCACATTAGTCGAATTTGGAGCTTTGCATCATGTTGGCCGGAGTTGGCTCAGATATCAATCGAATGATCCAATCCCTGTCAAAATGGTTGCGTTCCAGACCGGCTTCTCGTCATCGTCTTGGACTCATGTTGATATCATGTATTACTTCTCGGCTTCATAATTATGCTATTTCCTGTAAACAAAACAATGTACATCTCAAGAAGCTAATTTATGGGTTTCATTAGTGAAGAAGAAAGGAAGAGAGTAAGAGATCTATGCGTTGGTAATTTTCTATATTTGGGGTTGTATGTGAATATCGTAGCACATTAAATTGTTATTTATTGAAGTAAGCCAAATTAAGTTATGCATTGAATGGCGTTAATTGCATCTTTTGGAAATTTCCTTTGGTGAATATGGTCCGAATATATGAATACCCATTTTCTTATTTTCATAATTAATGGGTTTACAACAATTTTGTAAATCAAGGACACCAGGCCAGGAAAAGGCACAACGCTCGACGCCAGTCAGACAAATTCAATCTGGGCTTTAACATTTTTTTGAGTTTAACCATGCTCCTAACGTTGTAGTTGTGACACACTTATACCCATACCATTAACAGGATCAATAGGTAGGCAAACAGAGTATTAACGATGCTGATGTGTTACCCTTCACATGCACTTTTAGCTGACGTGGTAGCTTTGCAAGTGATTTATTAAACCCAAAATTTATTTTAAAAAATTGCCCTTATCCCTAACCTCTTGATGCCCTCATTCCCTCCTAGATTGAGGGGGAATTGGTTATGAGTTTGATCCCGCTTGAGTTGAGCTTGGATTTAAAGCCAAGTTATATGCCCAAAATGATTAATGATTTTCTCGATAGGATTTCCATGATCAGCGATGTGTCAAGAGGGTGATTAAACTTGATGGGTTTTTGAAGAGATTGGAGGAGGAAATGAGGAAGATCGATGCCTTTGCTTAAGCTTCCGTTTCAGATGATTCTACTTGGTGATGATTGGCTTCGTCACTTTTTCTTTCCCGATGATAATTGTCTAATCTTGATGTAGGTCGTTGTTTTTCTCACCATTTTTCCTTTGAGTTTTTCGTTCAATTTTGGGAGCTAGTTCATTTTTGGAAATGGGCTCAGTAGTCTGGTTTTTGGTTTTTGATGGTTTTGGTTGATGTATTTTTTTTTCTTTGTCTTGAAAGAGGAGTTGATAAGGTTTAGAGTTTCAAATGTTCAACCACTTCCCAAAGAATTTCATTCCTATGGTGAAGAGGATGGTGTAAAGAAGGAAACATACTATAAAGAAAGAAGAAATGGATGAGCTCTATGTAGCTCTAGAACAATGATGATTCCGCTTCTATTGATCACATCCATGATAAAAAAAAAAACAAGAATCTAAATTAGAAATTAACCAGATGAAGATTAAATTCTCATAATTTGACCAAAATAATCGATTATTTTCATCAAACTTATACAAATAAGTGCTTCAATTGATAGAGAGTTAAAGAAGAGAATCGCCTTGCTACTGAGGATCCATTTCAGCCCTATAAAAGCAAAACATGAGGAAGAGCATTTCTATCGTTCAAGGGCTACTCGGGTGAGAGAGCTTAGGGATCAAACTCAGGGGGAACAAGGGTATCAGGTAGGGATGAAGCATAATTGTGTCAGCAAATATAAACGCATGTACGACGTGACTCCAAAAAAATGTTAAAAACAAAATTGAACATACAACCAAACGCTAAAACATCTACAAGACCTTTTCTCATTGTGATTATGGATTCCAAGAGGAAGTTACACTGTGTCTATATGTATCCTAAATGTTATGCAAGCATTGAAAGGTGCATGACTCTTCTCTCGTTATTTTTTAATAAGTTATGTACAATCCAAAACTATCCTCTTAGTTTATGGATTACGGAAGACTGACCATCATCAATCACCATCTTTATCTTCCTCTAATCCAAACACCACTCCTCATGGTAATTGCAATTTGCAGTGGTAGTGACAAAATCAGAGGGAAAAACGAAAAAGATGAGTAAACACACACACACAAATTTATATGGTTTAAGAGCCATGGCCTGGTGATCGTTTTAACGAAGAACTTAAACTCAATATTTCGAATTTAGGGTTATATAAGAGAAAGATTTATAATAACCTCAGAGTATAACTAATTTTACAAAAATACCTTATACAAAGGTACCATATTCGTTTGCGTGTTACGCCCCTCGCTGCTCACCCCACCCACTCCACTCCACTCCACTCCACTCCCACATTTGCCCATTTTCTCTATAAATATGAGTCACATACTACAACACTACAACACGATTGGTAAGATATATTTACAAATTTGTATCTTTGTTTCAGATTATGCTACATTATTCACATGATTATATTGGGAATTTGTGTGTACACAAGCAGCAGGTATCATGTATAGCAAAGAAATAGATCATTTTTTCACCTTTCCCTGAATTTAGCATAATTCTTTCAATAATGCCGAAGAAAAATTCATTTAGTTTTGGAAAAAGTCATGCATGCTTTTATAAGAAAAGAAAAAAAATGCAATTCTGAATTAGTACTTTCATAATTCTCAGTGAGAGGTGCATGTTAAACTACCAATTTTTTTTAAAGTTTGGATTTATAAGATTCGAATTTAATGCAACATTTACTGCTCTTACATCTCCTCATATGCAATCTCTGCTCATATTCAGATGCGTGAGACCAAATAAATCAAACAAAGTCTATTATCGACTTTCAAATACACCAAAGGTTGCTTAAATCCTGAACCTCAATTAAATCAAACCTTGATGCTATATTAAATTATCAACTTCTTTACAAATGAAAACTCATAAAATTTGAGTTTAATAACGAATATCTCTCGTACTTCAATATACAACTGTTGATCCACGAACAAACTTGTGTCTTGAGAGACTAATAGGTGGAAATGGTTGAACACCAGTGGACTAACGTCGCACGGCGTTTCGTATGTCGCGCCGGAGTCATGTCCCATCAAATGGATAGATCAGATCAGATCATAGTCAATGGAAAGTCTGCCGGATACACAGATTTGTGAAGGATGGGCAGACACATGACGAGGAAGCTATGTCGGGCCTCACCCCCATGTGACTGTGTACCCCAATAACATGTGAAGGGTTTCATCACTAAGGTATGGGAAGACAGAAGGGAACAAGAAAGGGATATGGAAGGCTGTCAATTTCTCCAGACAGACTAATAATACCAAGTGGAAAAAAATTGTGTGCAGCTTCACTGTTTAGAAAAGAAAAGAGTTGAAATAATATTTGTGGAAGACAAGTCCACAAAAATGTTCAGTATGATTCAAATTTTGTTTGCTTTTGTGAAGAAGATGGTTTCCTACCCCGTGTTGACTCTTGTGTTCATGTTTGATCCCGATGGGTCCCTTATCCGCTCATATTACCATCTTATATTGTTAGGGGTTCCTTTAAAGTCTAATATCGGTTAGAGATATGGAGGATTATGAGGTTTTTTTTATATTTTTGAATTTGGGCTTTTGGGCGTAAAGAAACTATTTTTACTAAGATTCAACTGGTAACCCCTTCCCTTATGCATTTTGCTTGTTTAAATCAATAGCCTTTTTTATCATTTTAACTTCAAGATAATGAACATGATTATGAGTTAGTAAGTTTAGATGATATTCAATTGATATAAGGCTTTTTAAGATGAGCCAAATAAAAAAACAAAAATAAAAACTATGAGGGTATTCTTAATCTCAAAATGGACAATATCATATAAATTTGGAAAGAGATGAGTCCATTATCTTAACAAGAAGATATCAAATGATTTAACTGAATCCACTACAGAGCAGAATATCGAAGGAACTCTTGTTGAGTGTGTGAGCCATTGACACTTGCTTATATATTATTGGTATGTTTCTGAATCCATATCGATAGAGATAGAATTATGACTTTAATTGTAGCAGATATATCTAATTAGTTTAGATCTTTGAGGAAATAAAATTAAACTCACATGTAACCCAGACAGCGTCAATATTATACTAACGCAGGAAGATGTTAATTAGGATTCCCAACAATATTATTTTCATACTTTCAAGATTTAAATCATTCAAACAAATGGCGCTTCCTAAAACACGTTATCAAAACAAATAAGCTTCAAGTTAAATTTGTAGGAATTTCTTTGATAAGTACACAATTTTGTTACCATGGGGACTTAAACATGATCCCCTTCCCTTCTTATGCCTACCTAGCCCTTAATCATCGAGTTAGACTTTATTGGCCAAATTTGTAAAAATTTAATAAACATACTCTTATGAGATTTAATAAACATATTCTTAAAGGGTTAAATTGCAATTATAAAAGGACGTGGCTGCACTTAACCTTCAATAAAAATTATGACTATCAGATGATATTTATTTGTATTCCAAGCATTTATTAAAAGCTCATATCTACAAGACTGACCATTAATCAAATATTTTATATTTTCTAATAAATATTTTTTAAATTAAGAACCTGACTTGATTTCAAATCTTTTGTTTTGAATTTTGTAAATAAATTGAAATGGGATCCGATAACATAATTTTTCTATTTTTAAAGGTTAATAAAATCACTTTCCTTAAAAGTAAATTCAACCTGTCGTTCCCAGCTACAAATCTCACGTTCAATGATTTGGTACTCGACATCCATCCACTAATAAGCCAAGAATTTCTTAGGGTGCCGGGTCACTTTTTCCATGATCCAGACTCTATATAAATATGTGAATAATGTCTTTTCCCTTTAGAGAACAATTTCCACGAAACATATTTTATGGTATTGTATCCCCAGAACAATACTATGGCATTGAATGTACATGTACATGACTGAGTTATTAATTTTCTTTGCCCAACTTCGCATTTAATGGTTCACGAAATGTTTCTTACGATCATCCACCCCTGACCCATCACAATTAATTTTTATGTTCGCCTGTCCCAATTTTATATATTTCATGTATCTTATGGTTCGATTCAAAGTTTTCAATCTTTCTTCACGACCCATATCGGCAAGATCGGACAGAATCGCACCCAATTGCATGGATTTTCGATTCTCTCTTTCCAAACACCCCAAAAATTAAAATAAGAAGATTACTTCAATTATTGATTGCTGATAATTGTAATCAACTAAGCAGCGAAAACGGAAGGAAGACAGATTCATATTAATCTCAAATTTATGTGCTCGCTGCTTTTAAAATTCGATTATTTAATACGAGCACGTAGTTCTATTAGTTAACGCGGCGATTCGGCACTTCCCTGTAATTAATATCGCTGGTGCCTAAACCGATTCCGCTTTGATACGTTTCACCGCGCATTCGTTCCACATCAATATGCGCGCGTAAATAAAAGGATTTCATGAAGCACAAAGCTAGCATTTAATAACATCTAATTTCAGATATATTATGATTTTAGTAAAAGCTAAAAATCGAAATCGCGAAAGGCCTGGAAAATGCAGTATAATATCTTACCAATAAGCCGAAGCGACGAAATTACAAGCTAACAAGCGCAGATAGCTGGGAATTTCCGTGACTTAATCAGATGACGCCATTGGCTGAACAAAATAATATTATTAACCCTCACAAAGGGCACCTTACGCCTTGTGAGGCTTAAGAAACCTTATTCGATTGAAAGATTATTGGATATGTACTTAAAGTCCCATATCAGTTAGAAATAAAAAAGATTATGAATGAATAGACATGGACAATATGTAATTTGTACAAAATCTTTAGGGAGAGAAACCTAAAACCAAAACCATAAAGGCCTAAGTGGAATGTGAAGGGATGGGTCCTAAAGGTTTCCAACATGGAGGATATGAAGCATAGTTTATTATTTGCAGTCAAGTTGGAAATGAATGCAACAAAAAACTTCATTCATTAAAGTTTTTGATGGCTTGGATTTATGACTTCAGAGTATCCAATTGGTAGACATAAGGGCCCCAACCATACATCCAAGGAGACCTGCCCATAACTTTTGCATAAATGCCACCTCTTCTTGCATATAACTGGTGGTTTCTATTTAATTCGATCAATCATTTTCCAGAAAATAAAATTGTACGCATGATTGGCAGCCAAGAAATGCACCAACCCCTCCACTCACTTCATCATCATATAGTATATAACAGTACCTTCTATTTTCACATTTTATACAATGTAGTTTCTGAATCAAAAGAGTTGCTAGTTAGCTTCAACTAAACTGGGCTTGTTTAGTGATGACTGTGACAAATGTTCACAAATTCCAAAAAGAAACAGTAGTTTCTGGGGATTGTGGTCCATGATCTCCTCCCCATGACTCCCAAAAACATGTTATGTCTCTTTGTCGGCCGATTTTTTCTTACCCCAATTCTTTATTTAATCCATCTTGGAAGCGAAATAGTCTTTGTTAGTCCCAAAAACTTCTTTTTTTTTTTTTTTTTTACGTTTGGAACCATCTTGGCATCTTATATAATCTGTTGTGGTATTTCATGATGACAGGGAAATAGTGATTATAAGAGAAAAACGTTGTCTAGTGACATCAATTTTCACAGTGGAATCCAGAACGATTAAATATGTGAAGAATGTTTATATATAAGTTATAACTTTGTACTCATATCGGATACCAATCAGGTCGCATTCTACCAAAGTTTAAAAATCAAAGAATGTTGTTGAGACTTGAGATGACGTCCATTTTTCATTTTGCCACTATTTATACGTACGAGGAGCAAAGTCAAAAGGTAACTGACAAGGTCGCCAATGATCGAATTATCATTTAATTATTATTATAATTAAGTTTAAAATTTAATGATTCTAGAAATAATTCTAGAAACAACCAATAATAGGCAACAAATAATAAAGGATGAAGAATAATGAAAACACAGATTTACCTTAGTACAAGATTGGAATACATTATATTCTGACAATTATTCTCTCTGAGTACATCGTATAGAGTAGATATAGTGGCAAAATTAAGAAAAAATCACAAAACATTGAAGCCCACGGTACCTCTTAATCATTATGAACGCTTCAAAATTATTTAAACCTACCGGTACATATGCTGGTAAAATAATCGGGGTCTTTTATAACTTAATTAATGATTTTTTTGAGCCTGTACTCTTAGTAATACATAAATATTTTACAAAGAGGTAAATTTTATAAGCTATATGATCCCTTTAACTCAAATAGCGATTAATTTGGGATATAAGATACTTAAATATGTATTTAGTATATGCATTAGTCCACTCAAAATATATCATGATTTGATAAAAAAAAAAAAAATTCAACACTAAAATGGACATCATAAAAATTATCACAAAATTGAAGGAACCGCATTTGCTCATACAATCATTGATGGGTCATGTATCTTTTACTAAAATCTTTACAAAAATTCCTAATGTCATATGCAAAATTTTTAGGGTCAAATCCAACAAAATTTGAGTCATTCAATATTTATTCAAAATAGTTAAAATAATTAGGAAGATTTGTGTTTTTCTATATTAATTTGGAAATAATTATAAAAATGGCTTAAATAATATAAAAATATAGTATGATTCAGTATGATTATAAATTACCATGCTTCACTGAGCACAATATCTTAATAAATCTTAATGTATCATCACGTTAAATAATGTATTGTAATACATACAATTTATTAATATAGAACTATTACGTAATATATCTTAAACATAATTTTTTTTACATCTGTGATAATTTTACTATAATATAGCAAATCGTCTTCAATCTAACTCAAATCGGTAATCTTCTTCCTTTCGATTTTCCGCTTTTTTGCCTTTCAACGCTTATTAATTCGAGCTTAAACATACGAACTATCTAAAAACATAATAATTTTTATAAAAATGTATACATAACTACGTATATTATCTTTATAATTATTCTTCAATCAATATTTAAAAACATAGTTTCATAAATAAATTTGAAATTTTGTAATCATTCAGAATAATTTAAATTTGTTTTTGTAAATTTATAATATTTATTTAAGAGGATAAATAAATTAAGGGAATAACACAGCAGTGATTCTTTAGATGATAGAAATGATCAAATTAATTAAAAAAAAAAAAATGGGGCAACCTGATATCATGCGACAGGGTCACCACGGGGATGTTTCATGCTCACAAAAGGAAAATAGATTGCCACGCGTTGTGAAGTGACGGTGCTGACGGCTAACATTTTTCACACGTCATACGTTTGATGTGGACGTCCGCGGAGTTGTCTCTCCTGCTACGCCACACAAGATTGCACACGTCAGCTAACGGGGAGGAGGAACTCAAACTCTCTACGTCCTCCGTCGCCGTTACATTTACTACTCTCTAGTCTCTCCCTCCAATAACGACAAATTCATCCAATTTCATTAAATGTCCCAACTGCTTTCTGCACTTTTCTCAATTTATTATGATTTAACTATATTGTTCTGCATATTCACTGAATATACACATTAAATGATTAATGTCTCTTTATCTTAATCAAGGTATTCTATTCGAGTTTTATGAATTTAATTATATTTTATGATAAATTTTTATTATTTTTATGATTAATTTTGATTTAAATAGAAATTAGTCTAGATATAATATAGTTTAAAAGTGTGTTTTGAGTGTGTACGGATTCGCTGAAGATATTTTATGACCTGACAAAAAAAAAAACTATATTATTTACATTATTTCAAAAAAACTACATTATTAACATACAACAAAAAATTATGGGTTCAATGATGTTTTTTTCTAATGTTAAAACAATGACTTTAAAATGCATATTACAATAGTAAAATTCACTCCCAACTTAATTAGCCTAAAGTGTTTGTAAGATAAATGTAATTGTATTACCATATTTACCTTATTTGTGGAAAGGATAGAAAAAGTTGAAAAAAAACTTATGCTTGATTTCATCCTGAAAATATTAAAATTTATGTGTTCTCAAATTAATATTTAAAATACATAAAATAAATTCTTAAATAACATATAAAAAAATGATGTAGTGATTTCAAAGTCATTTATAAAAATTCTCCTTTTCTTTTATGCATCTTTTCTTCTACTTTTTACTTTATTTCTTTAAGTCGCATTTTCCAAATTTTGGGAACTCACTACAATTTGTTCTTATTGTTTTATCAATTTGATCTATGAAGTAATTCTTTTATTTATTCCAAATACAAAAGGTTGATCTGTCCATTAATTTTATTCTATTTGACAAATGTCTTTTCTTGTTTTATTAAATATAAAATATTTTTTAAAAGTATCCATGGAATATATGAAGTGGAAATGGTAAGAGAGTTTAATAAAAACTATTGCCTGAGAAAAATATGATAAATATTAGATTTATAAATTCTGATTCTAGAGGGTTTTAAACTATATATATATATATATAATGAAACATTCTGCCCCACTTCCTATCTCAATCTTTTGAAGGCATAGTACCCAACCCATTGAGGAGCCAAAATGATTTTAAATATTAAGGTAAAGGTGAATGGTTGAGAAAAAAAATAAAAAGGTCATTCAAGGATATGACTCCAATCAAAGGGTTGACCTGGCTTGAGAGACAATCCAACAATGACAACCTCTTTCTAATATAAAATAGCCTCAACTAAGGTCAATTAGGTATAGAAGCTTCAAATTTTCAAGATAATTCAAACATGACAACCTCTTTCATTTGATCCACAAAAAAAAAAGGAAAAAAAAATCACATTCAAGATGTAGGTATTGTAATTAAAGTATGGAACTGTTCCTTTTTTTTAATCGCAATTCAGCCATGATTATCTCATTCTTGCTGTTCATACATTATCACACTTCAAATAAAAGTTGGGTTTGAATGTTGTCTTTAGAGTGTTATGTGATTTTTTTTTTTAATACTTTCATAGAAGAAATATTATTAATTAAATAGGTTATTATTATAGATATTTTAAGTCTTATTTTTACATTTTAATTTTATTGTATTTAAAATTCCTTATTTAATTATTTAAATTTTACCATACATACTTAATAGTTTTAACTTTTTCCTACATTCAAAGATTTTCCAGTAAGCTTCATTGTGCTCAGAATATTTAAGATTCGCACATTCCGACATGCCACTCAATCTCATTCTCTATCTCAATTTATGCATACGAATTCCTATACGTATTTACTTATTTAAAAATACTATTTAAAATATGGTTTTAAAAAAATATCAACTTACTGTGGCTTTTAATAACCACGAAAGGAGATGCTTTGAAAATTCTTCCAGTGTTTGAAGAAGTTCCTGAACTTATGCCAATAAAATCTAGCTTTTTCAAAAGATTTCAATATCGCCTTTTTAAAAAATCATTTCTCAATATTATTTTTAATATCAAATACTAAATATGTTATGTATAGTTTTCTGTGCAATAAAATATATATATATTTTTTAAATATGATTATTTATAAATAATTTATCATGATAACCATAGTTATCTCATATATATTGAATTTATCAAATAAAATTAATTAATAAATTTTATAATATATTTGATTTCTAATTTCTATATTTAATATATTTATTATATGGTTTTATTTTTAAAATTATGACATCTTTTGATAATAAATATGTCACTAAAATAATTAAAAACAAAGATTTTTTTTTACATATAGCATACAATCTTTATATGCGTAATATATAGTTTGTTAATTTGTTTATATAGATAAGTTATTCTATAATTTTTATATTTAGAATTATAGTATGTTTGATTGTATAGGATAGTACTTATTAATATATTTGAATATTTCTTTAAATTGATTAATGCTTCAAAATCTTATCTCTTAAAATTGAAATTTTTATTCAAAAATCATTTATTAAATAATAAATTAATTTATTATTCAATAAATTAAACATGTTTGTTGGTTTACATGATTACTTTAAATTAATTATTTTAAATTGATTGATGTTCCAAATCTTATAATTAAATTTTAATTAAAGAATAGTATTTACGAGTTTGATTATTCAGAATTAAAATAAAATATAATTATTTATTAAAATAAAATTCATACAATTTTGTTTTACATTTTTTTTTTAATAAATTTCTTACTTAACAAGTTTTAACTGAAGAAGAAAAAATAATGAAAGATTACGATCAAAATATTCAATTTTTTTAGTATTAATATCTTCATTTAATAAATAATATTATTTTTAATATCAAATAGTAAATATATATTTTTAAATATTACTATTTATAAATACTATATCATAATTGCTATAATGATTTTATATACTAAATTATATAAGAATCAAAATTACTTATAATATATATATATATATATATATATATATATATATATTTATATTTAAATTATTATATATATATTATATATTTTTTATTTTTAATTAGCAAATAAATGATGTATCATTAAAAATATTAAAATAATAAGATGAAGATAAAATATATTTATAATAACAACTCTATTTTTAAAGATAATCAAAATAATCTTTTTTTTTTAAATAATTTAAAATAAATCATACCATAAATTCAATCATATTAACATCAAATATATTTATTTTCAAAAAAAATCAAAATATTTATAATAATTTTATCATTAAATTATAATATAATAATTCTTATTATCAAATTAAAAAAGAGTTGTTGGTAAAGATTTAAAAAATAAAATATTAAAAGAATATTTGAAATTATCTATGTAGTAGAAATCGTCTTTTTCAAAAGACTATATATGAAGAAAATAATAAGAAATCGCTTTTCTAAAAAATGATATGCTAGTTATAAACGAAAAGACCGAAGAAGAAATCATATTTTCAAAAAACTATATTGAAAATGAAAATAAAGAGTATTCATATCTTGAAAAAACGATATTGAAAGACTGAAGAAATCGTTTATTCAAAATACGTTTTTTAGTCAAACTCGTTTATTAAAAATACGATTTTCAACAAAACTCGTTTCTTTAACATACGACTTTCAAAACATTTTTCCAGCAAATGACTTAAATATTTTTTAAAACATTATATTTGGAGATATTATGCTTTAAATAAGCCTACATACAGGAAAACTAGATCGACACCCTCACCTAACGGCTAACAGGGTAAATTGGCCCAAAATGAAATCCACTTTTCACACACATCCTTTCTAGTTTCCATTTCTACAGTTTCAGCAGCATCCTTAAAAAATGTCCATTTAAAGTGGTACAGTATTTACTCAAAATATGCAAAGGCATGAAAAAAAGAGTTCCAGATTAAAGTCTAGAATGTATTAAAAACTCTTAAAAAAAAAAACTAAACTACATCATCCTTTAACAACTGAAAAGATGGCTATCCTCCACCTACAACATTATTCAATTATTATACTCGCCTCACCATTGCTGGTTCTGTACGTGCTTCATATGATTTTTTTATTTTTCAAAAATAAAAATTTTCTTTAGCCCATATCTTTCTCAAAGCTCGAATGTATCTTCAGTTATATTTGATGCAGTTTTCCTATTTTTATTTTTATTTGAATAAATAAAATTGAAAACAGAAAATATATTTGGCTCATGAAAATAAACTATAAATTATTTTTATACATTTTTGCTAAAAGTTAGTCTTTTTGCCTTTTAGATTTTTACAATTTCAATCAGAAAGGAAAAGGGAGGTTTTGTGGATCATTTTTGTTGTTTAGTTTGGAATTTACCCATGTGAAACAGACATAATTTCCGCACACTAGGTTGACAAATACAATTACACAACCCAAATTCTGACGAGAAACAAGAAAAAGAAAAAAAATGAAGAAAAAGAAGGAAAACAAATTAAAGACAGGCATTGAAGTCCACCTCTTGATATTTAATGCATGTGGACCCCAAGTGTGTGGCATATTCAAGTGTTACCCCATGCTGGACCATTCACATAGCTTTGCTTCACATACATCTAAGCTTCTTCAAGAGAAAGAAACAGAAAATCCAAAGAAAATCTTCACCTTCTGGTTCTGTTTATCCTCACAATCTTTTTCTCTCCAATCTCCAAATGAAGAATTCTTACCATCACTCTGCCTTCTCTTCTTCTTCTTCTTTCTCCTATCCTTTCTCAAGTCCATGCACTAATCTCTCCAATTAAATCAGATTATCTAGTATTTTTTCAGCATAATTTCTGACTGGGTCTTGAATTTTGTTGTTGTTTGTGAAGGTATTCGCTTGGAAAAAAGGTTTTCATCAGCCAGGCATCAGAAAATCCAGGTGGGTGTCTCCCCTTTTTTTATCTTGAACATATTTTCAAAATCTGGAACTGGGTTTTTTTCATATTTCTTCCAATTTTGATGAAGAACATGATGTTTAATGACGGTAGAGGCGAGGTTCCCAATCAAGATCAGCTACGGTGGGAAGTTATTCTCTGCAGAGATGGCACTGTTCATCAGGTACTACTATGAAGAGATCAAGATTCTCTAAAGTAGCCAAGAAAATACACCACTGGTTTCCAAGGATTCAGCTAAAGACACGGTGACCTAGGACTCACAAGCCCAAGCATCATTAACTCATCTCTCTTTTATTTCTTTTCTTTCTGACAAATATTAGAAAACTGGGTTTTTTGTAGACTCGTGAAACCCCATCATGACCATGTACTACAAAAACAATTTTGCCTGCATTCTAATTGTTCTGTAGCTTTTATTGTGAACTTAAGTTCTAACTGTTTGATTTCTGGGTTTTTCAAACTGTTCTGAAGAATAGTTTTTGGAAAACACTAAAATAATTATTTTAGTGTTTTTTGGAAATTATTTTTACTATCTAAATTTAATTTTTTTTGTGTAGGTGTTTTATCCTTATTTTCCTTATTTTTTTATTTTTCAGAAAAAGACAGTTTTAAAAATTATAAGCAAATCTCCAAAAGATGTCTGAAATTTTATTGTTGTTGCAGGTGGCTAATGGAAAACTTATGACTAAGACCAATTTACTTACTACCACTCACCACTCACCAATTACTACAACAATTCAAAGGTTGGTTGAAGCTTTTCATTTAGGCTAATACGGTTTTTGGTCTCATAGGCTTTAATAGAAATACACCCCTGTTTACTATTCAATGCTCCTAGCATTTACAGAATATGAGAAGAATGAAGGTACTTGGAATAAAGTACCCGGTAGGGAGGGAAGAGAAACTTATGTAATGAGTCGCCGGTTTCCGAGCACCCCGAGGTGGCACAGAGGGCGGGCCCAGACACTGCTATAGACATAGCTGATGACTGATTCTCCCCGTTAGAGAAACCTCCGATACACAACTGAGCGTAGGGCAAAAAAGTAAAAGGTAGAAGAAGATCTAGAGAAATAAAAAAAGGGTGTAAGGAATAGAGCGTAAGACAGCATTGGCAGAAATGCTGCAGTTTTTTTAGGTTAAATGATTTTTGGTATATATTCTATTCACATATCTATACATTTTGGTGATTCAGGCATTTGAGCACCTGGGCCACCCCAGCCTCTGTAATCTTAATTTATCTTACATTGATCGATAATCAAATAAAAACCATTTGGATGCCAATGGATTTCATGAAGTGCCTCTCTTTTCCAAATATTTTTTGATTTTCCTTATGACCGGACCATACCCATGACTTTATATGATTAGATAGAAACCCTGACGGGTAACTCAATTGATCCGGTCTTGGGATTGCTCTCAGATTGGTCGCCAGTTTCTGACGAGTAGCTTGATTGGTCTAATATTGAGTTTGCTCGAATTAGTCACCGTTCATTTTCTTAGTACAATTAGGATTTAGTTGCGGTGCGCTTGATGATTATTAAAAAAGATGAGATAGAATCAACTGATTTGATTCCATGCACATGAGAAAATACCCAAAGAAAAGAAAAGAAGAATCAATTGTCACTGACAAAAATCTAAAAGTACATAGACCAAAGAGTTGGGGCTGTTTTTGTGTCATCCAAACAGATGAATGATCCAAGAAGATGATCATATATGATTGACAGATGTTTCTTATTCTTAAAGGATATAAAGAAGGTGGAAAGTAACACTGAAATGGTACAAACAAATGCCAAGGTAACAATTTTTCCAAGATTAAGAAATTATTTCAAGGTGGGGGAGGGACCATATAGATGCCATTGGGGAAGTGAGGGAGTATGGAACCAGAAATGTTCGTGTACAATGAAGTGGTAGGTGCAGTTATAACATTATGCATGTGACCAATATATATTGCAGTGTGTTTATGGAAGGGTATGACAACATGAATGGAAAATGGTCCACCATGTTTCACTAATTTGATTGCAGAGATGAGAGGCTTCGTCTCTCCATGTGGGCTCCTGGCGTCCTGTGTTGGTCACCATGATTTGCGTGGAATTTCGTCGATCCGGAGGCTAGATTAGGTTTCACGCCATTGACATTGATAAGCTCCTCCTCACCGATCTGCATATCAAAACCCTATACCTACAGTACAATCATGGTTACCCGCAATAACACATATTTATCCACTGCTTCCTTACTATCATTATGTGATCGAAAATTTGTTGGCCTGGAAAAATCTATATATGGCAGTGGTATGATCAGGGGGAGCCAGAATTCAATATTAGTGGGGGTAAATTTAAGTAAGATAAAGACGCTTTGGTCCAATTGATTAATATTTAGAAATTTCAATGAGGTCAAATTCCAGTAAGAAAGTGTTGATATTAAAATAATTTTTGAGTCCAAATGGTAGTGGAATTGACTGAATGTCTAAGCCCAAATCGTACGAGTCCAACTAAATCCGATAAAGCCTAAGTCCAAATCGTACGAGCCTAACCAAACCGGGAGCAGTTCCTTGCCCCATATGACGCCCCATAAAAAGGCTTCAGGATGATTACTTAAATTTTAAAAAATTCTGAAAGCCTCCCGCAGAGATTATCAAAACTTTGTCCCAAAGGTGTAACAATGATGAGATTTTTTCTCTGTTAGTATTACAGCGACGTTAACATCAAGCAGAAAATACATTGAGAGCAAAGACTCCATAAATGAGACATGGACAACTATCGGAGAGAGTGGGCTGGTGCAGTTACTTATAAATGCCTATAAAAGAACACTCATAACTGATGATTGAACATTGAAAAACCGAGCAAGAGCATTTCAACATTTCTACAAGTTCAATAGTCATCTATTCGCATTCCTAATTTTAGTTCTTACATGCTTTTCTTTTCCAAAGATTTTCGTTACTTTAAAAACTTTCGCTTTTAAAGATTTGATTTTCAAATTCAATTCTATAAATTTAAATACGCCATTTTTCATGCCAAATCATAAATTTCCTTTGCTTTCAATTCACTTCATACAATCTAATTTTTCACAGATTTTTCCGCTGTAATGTAATGAACTGTCAAGGGAACTAGAGATCCATTTTCGGGCTGAGCAAAGTTAGATCAATTTCGGGGCCAAAATACTATAATTTTCGCACGCCTCAAGACATTTCATACTCGTGTTAGGATGCTCAGCCGACCCTACTGTAAAATCCACCAAATACATTTCGCATCAATGCAAGACCCAATTTTTACTAAAGAATGCCACCAAAATTGAGGAGTAAGACAACTATAGAGTCTTCAGACTAGATCCGACGCTACGGTGGGTTAGCGATGTTAAGAAAAGAGTTTCAAACCGTGGAACAGATAAAAACCTGATGAATTTCCTCCAATATGACAATAAATCCATCTAACAACCCCATTGAATAAGTGGAAGGAAGGGTGTATAGGCATGTGGGATTTGCCTATTCTTTTCTATGAATTAATTTCAAGCTCGCAAGAAATAACAAATTAACGAGGATCATGACGCCTTATTGAAGAATGAAGTAGCAATCTCAATCCATCCCGAGAATCTGTAAAGTGGGGGCAATCAAGGCCTGGGTTACGTTTCTAAGCCCGAAGGCAATTTTCTAATGAGGGGGGAGGGGGGAAAGGGGGGTACGAGAAGGTGGTGAATTTCACTGCTCACCTATGTAGGTAGAGGCTAGATACCTTCCTCCCCATATGAGAGAGGATGGTACTCTGTGTTAACGTACAAAGTAAAGACCTAATGCAGCCAGAGCCACAAGTCCTCAGAGGATTTTTGCTCAAATTAATCCACTTACACAATTTGGATCATATGAAGAGGACTTTTCTTTCAATGGATACTGGGGCACTGCGTGTGTCATCTGCAGAGCGAATGGCAATAGGGGACAACAAGTTCCTCGAGAACTCCTGGGTAACCAAATTCAAGACTGATTTATGAGCAGTCGCAGAGGCGGCGAAGAGTTATAAGGGCCAGCTCCCAAGCAAATTGGCCGCCCTGAGTTCTACGCCAAACCTGGTTCTAGAAAATGATGACAGGAGAACCCCTACCCAAGGGCTGGATCCCCGATTCTCGTTTTGGAGAAGATGGCTAATCCACCCTAGAGCATGTTTCTAGATTCATTGTGCAATGTGGGGAGTTTGCTAACTACGAGAATTTATATCATTTCAAGCGTAGATTGTTTCCTAACTTATTGGTATGGGCAACATTCACTTGGTATACAACATTGCCAAGGAACTCCATTCAAAGTTAGTAGAGATGAGGTGCTAAGTCTGCACACCGCTTCTCGTGCCGAGCCTAAAGTGTGCATAGCAGAATTGTCTAGAGTGACTCAAAGAAATGGGGAGACTGTTGACTTGTTCATCTCCTGGTTCAAGAAGATGAGAAATAGATACTAGATCCATCTTCCAAAAACAGAGTACGTGAAAATGGCCCAAAGAGGTTTGGACATTGAGTTGAGGAAAAAAATTCCAAGGTATGAAATTTATAGATTTTTATGAACTTGTAACTAAGGTGATAAAATATAAGGAGCTGTTCAAGAAAGAAAGTTACCAAAGGAAGAAGTCTATGGGAGCTTATTGTCAAGAGATGAACCAGGAGGTGGTAGTGGAAAATCTATCTACTATAGGGACATTCACCTCGTCCTCTGCGGTGGAAAGACACCGATTGTGGAAGAAGACACAAATTGCTAAGGTCTAATATACTTCTGAGGTAGCGAAAACAAAGGAAATATTTGATTTCCTGGTGAAAGAAAAATTCATTACCTTCCCTAAAGACAATCGGATCCCCAACAAGGATGAACTAAGGGGAAAAACTTATTATAAGTACCACAATTCATGGAACCACACTATAAATGCATATCGGGGTTTCAAAAATGTCATACAAGACATGATTAACAAAAGGATACTCAAGTTCCCTGACAAAAAAAAGGCTATGGCAATCAATGAGGATTCTTTCCCACTAGTGGCTTAAATCAACACTTCCAGCTTCGACCTAAGAGCATTGATAGAATCCAAGAAGGCGAGAATACTCTATCTAAGAAAGGTATGGGTCCCTAAATATTGTTTGGTTTGTATTGATAAGTTGAAAAATGAGTGGTCTGCATTTTGTACAAATCCTCCATCAAGGAGAAATTTAGTGAAGGGGATACAACAAAGAAGAGAGCAGCATAATCGATTCTCTAAGAAAAAAAGACTTTCCCCAAAAGGCTAGATGAACTCCCCATGAGATGGGTTCGTTCCTCCCAAAGAACATGTTGCAAAAAGGCCCACTCTTCCACGGGGTAGGTTCATTGTTCCAAGGGAGAATGATGCAGGCAGGTTAAGAGAATGTTCCTCAAGAAACAGAGCCTTTTCCCCAAGGGATATGTTCACTCCTCCAAATGACATAGTTGTAAGGGAAGTTACTGTTCTAAGGAAGAAGGTAAACAAATTTGTTTTTCCGAGGGACAAAGCTGAGGGCAGATTTCCTTGAGGTGGATATGGTGATAGAGTTGTTCCTCTAAGTAAAAGAAGATTTTTGCCAAAGGATAGAATCAATCCTCCAAAGGGTAGATTCTTTCCCCTAATAAAGAAGATTGCAAACAACTTCACTTATCCAAGGGAGAAGGCAAGGGAAGGACATGTTCTTCTAGTTGGGCCTTTTTTTTAGGAAGTGAACCTGGTTCTCCAAAGTACAAAATGATGTCTCCCAAGGACAAATTCACTTCTCCAAAAGATATGGTGGGAAATAAACCTATTTTTTTCAAGGGGGAGGGTTCTAAAGATGGAAAGGCATGGGAGGTGTATCATTCCTCCTAGGCTTTCTCTTGGTCAAAGGTGGCATGTGGTACATCACAAAAAATTTCCACAAAGGTTTTCCATGACTTAGAAGAGGAGGATGCGAAGACAAAGAGCAGCTGATAGAAGGTAGCTCATTGATGTACATGATAAAACACTCTTGAAGGAAGCCATGGAATTAGAGAAAATACAGGAACGAATGGTTTCTAGCTTGGAAAAAACAAAGTTTGGGAGGAAAGCTATTGAAGATATAAAGTCAATGAGCAGTGTAGATGAAGTAATGGACTCGGAGGCCTTATTAATAGGTGAAATCCCTATTTCTTTAACATTACCAACTATCTTCAAGTAGAAAAAAAGGCGGTAGAAGATTTAGTAGGTAGAAGGGAAGCACTCATGACAGAGGGAAGATTTTGACATAAGGGGGTCACCATAAAATCCTCCTCGAAGAATGCAAGAGCCCGTAAGGTGGATACTTGAGAAACCTCTCGTGGGAAATGACGCAGACACATAAAGCCTTTTCAGACGTGAAAAGCCCATCTCGATGGCAGACTAGTATCTAAGGTACTGATAGATAATGGATCAACGGTAAATATAATGCCATTGAGGATGCTGAGAGCTCTAGGAAGGAGCATTGGTGATTTGATAGAAACAGAGGTGGTTGTGTTTGCCTTTATTAGAGAAGTATCCAAGACCTTGGGGATACTACCTATAGATATCATCATTGGCAGCAAAACTACATTATCTATCTTCTTTATGATAAACTCTACTACAAATTACAACATTTTGATAGGGAGGGACTGAATTTATGCCAATTTATGCCATGAAAGAGGAGTTGGTGAGATTAGATAAGCAACCTTTCATGGCGAAGCAGGATCTATCAGAAACAAAGGTGGTCAGTTTGGCTTACTAGAGAAGTATTCCACATTCATGGGGATACTACCTATAGATATCCCATTGGCAAGAAAACTTCATTATCGTTTTCGCGATAGACTACCATAAATTACAACATTTTTCAAAGCGTGACCTGATTCATGCCACCGCAAAAGTACCGCCTTCCTTCACCCGCCTACTAATTTCACGCAACGAAGTTGAGTTGGTGTGGTAGATAAGCAAATTCTTTCAGGCTGTGCTTGCGGAAGCCGTATTATGCGATCGAATTCGTCCGATCGTTCATTAGAAAAGGAAAGATAGGGTCCCAAGGAAAACATATATGGACTCAAAGGGCTTTGTGAAAATCCAATATGAGACGACTAAACTTCTAATGGTGACTACAATCGTTCTTTACAAGCCGACGAGTGGTCCAATCATCGAGAGATTTACGACGACTATTACCTTCAAAAGGAAAAGGCGTGAGGCTGTAACCTCATATTCAAAACGAAAATAAGCAAATCAGGAAAGGATTTAAGAAGAGCACTCTCCAGATACCGTGAGTCGAGATGATTTTCAAGGCGGGATGTATATGAAAGAATATGAAGAAATATAGATGGAGGATTTGGAGCAAGCCCTCATAAGTTCAAGACACAACCTCAAGTACACAACCCTATGGAGACTTGAACCCTGCACCTGTAGGGAGCCTATGGATTACTTATATTAGTTTTTGCTACCCCAATGAATGAAGGGATTATTGCAATACTATCGAGTTCAAAGACTACTTTGCATGGAATTATGACTTAGATGCCAGGTTGGAACACCGTCGCCTATTAAGTCGGGAGTTACACCCCCTTTCAAGAACTCACCTAAAAGAATGTCTAAGGAGGTAGAGTTTGGCGGAAAGAGATTTAGGAAGCCAAGGCCACCATTAGACCTACATGCATGTGCAATGGTTGGCAAACATCATTCTGATGAAGAAGAATGGAAAACTGAGAGTCAGAGACTTTAGGATTTAAATGTTGTCACTCCTAAAGCACAAGTATGTAATGCCTATTTAACAAAATGTTAGTCGACTCCACTACAAATACGAGTTATCATTCTTCATGGATCTGCTTTCAGGTATAACCAAATCCTAATACTTGCCATGATATTCTGATCACCGCCTGGATGTCCCGCCCAGAACGCTTCAATGGCTGGTTATGCCCTTTATGCAACTTACTAAAGAGCTATGAATGCCATCTTTCATGATATGTTAGGCCACCACACAGAGATTTATATTGATGACATTGTGATTAAATCTAAGAAGGTCATCAAACATGTGAATCATTTAAGGAAAATTTTTAAAAGGATGAGACTCCATCAACTAAAACTCAAACCACTAAAATGTGCTTTTAGAGTTCAAGCAGGAAATTTTTTAGGGTTTTTGGCTCACTAAAGAGGAGTAGAAGTGGATTAAAACAAAGCCAAGGCAAGGCCATCATTTCAACCAAGTCGCCTCAAAATAAGAAATAACTTCAGAAGTTCTTGGATCAAGTGAACTATTTAAGGAGGTTCATCTCTAATATGGCAGGGAAGACTAAGGTATTCTTTGACCTAATCAAGCTAAAAGAAGTGGAAGAGTTCAAAAGAGAGAAACAACACCAGGAAACTTTTGATGGAATCAAAGGTTACCTTTCTAAGCCCCCTGTTTTAATGCCACCTCTAAGGGTCGACCACTCAAACTCTATCCATCAGCTATAAAAGAGTCTATAGGATGCCTTCTAGCACAAAATAATGTTGAAGGTCATGAGTAGGTTGTTTACTATTTGAGTAGGGTCATAAATTCAGCATAAACAAGGTATACGCCCATTGAGAAGTCAGAGCCTGCTCTATCCTTTCGTGATACGAAATTGAGACATTACTTAATCTGATGTCCTGGCGTGTATGTGGTCTCCTATACCGACTTAATCAACACATGCTAGCTTTTAGGACTCTTAATCACCGGACGACCAGAAATGGTCCCTCGCTTGTCGAGTTCACCTTAATTATTTTACATAAATTAGTCAAGGGGCAAGCTTTAGCTAACTTTTTGGTTGATAATTCTTCATTAGAAATCAAATCGAAGAAGGATGTGGAATTAGGGATATATGAAGTAGAAAGGCGGCCTTGGGTTCTTAAGTTTGATGGCTTTAGCACGGAGAATTCTGTTGGAGCTGGGATAGTAATCATCTCACTAAAAGGGATAAAGACTACCCTATCTTTCAACTTGGCCTTCAAGTGCACCAACAATAAAGCTGAATATGAGGCTTTAGCGATCGGTTTGAAGATTTTGTTGGAACTTGGAGCACAAGAGGTACATATCATTAGGGACTCCCAATTAGCGCTTTGGCAGCTAACATTGGAATATAAATGCAATAGCTTATTTCTAGCTCCTTATTATACTACTTCCACTCAAATGTTAGGTTCTTTCTACTCCATGGATTTTGAATACCTGCCTAGGGAGTCTAATTGGGAAACGGATGAGCTAGCATAAGTAGCCTTAGGTATGAAAATGAGAGAAGAATTGACTCATAAGCTCATTGTGATAGGAAAGAAAAATCACCCCTTAATTTATGAAAGAGGAATCAAATTAGAAGTCGTCAGTAGATATGCAAATGTTGTAGGAGACTAGAGAATTGATATCATAGAGTATTTAGAAGATCCTAATAGGCAAGTCCCCCATAGGGTGAAAGCTCAATCACAGAACTTCATCCTATTAGAAGGGAAATTGTACAAAAAGGGACCTAATAGGTTACTACTCAAATGCCTATCCTTCCTAGACAACATGGAAGTGATAAAGTAAGTTCATGAATGCGATGGCTTATTAGGAGACATGGCTATTTTTGGCTAACCATCTTAAGTGACTGCATCAATTACTCTAAGTGCTACCAACAATGTCAAAAGTATGACAACATATAGAAGATACCTGCTGTGGAACTCCACTAAATTGTGAAACCATGGCCTTTTAGAGGATGAGCCATGGATATGATTGGGAAAATCTACCCAGCTTCATCAAAGGGACACAACTTCATCTTAGTTGCTATAGACTACTTCACTAAATGGGTGGAGGCAATACCTCGACGAAGGTAGAGTGTATGATGTGATCCAATTCATCAAGGAACAAATCATGATAGATTTGGAATTCCTCACCCATTACAACCGATCAGGCACCATGTTCATCGAGGATAAGATGACTTGGCTTCCAAGGACTATGGCATTCAACTCATCAGATCCACCTTCTTTTATGCCCAAGAAAATGGGGCGTGTAGTTTTAATAAGGTGTTTATACATCCCGAGAAGATGTTGAGGATAATCCTGTAGATTGGCATAATTTTATCTAAGACCTTATGAGCTACATGAACTTGTAAAGAGGTTCTACAGGGTAAGTCCTTACTTTCAACCCTGGCTGGGTAATGATGTAGTGCTTCTAATGGAGGTGGTAGTTCTTTCTCTAAAGGTATCCAAGCAGAATGAGCTTAATCATCAAGAATACAATAAGGCCATAATAAAAGAACTTGAGGCATTGGATGTGAAGAGATTACAAGCGCTCGACCACATCATGATCCAGAAAAAGAAGGTGGCTTGGGCTTACAACAAGCGGGTCAGAAAAAAGAGTTTTAAAGAAGGGGAGCTCGTTTGGAAGGTGGTATTGCCCATCAATGTTAAAGATAGAGAATTGGGGAAATGGTCTTCTAGTTGGGAGGCTATCTGTTCACTAAGTACTCGAAATGCTCATTGTCTATCAAGCCTTGAAGAGAAGCCACACAAAAGGTTCATCAATAGGAAGTACCTCAAGAAATTCTTTCCCACAATGTGGAAAATGTTGGACACTGCCAAGAAAAACTAAGGTAGAGAATAAGAGAATAATAAGCAAAATAGGTCCCATTGACCACTTTTGGATTGGGGAAACTATTCCTAGTACATACTTTGAGTGATAAAAGCACGATGTTTCGGGGCCACTTACTACTCAAACCTTTTGTATTCCCTTCAATGTTATACTCTGCGAGTACCTCAATGTCTTTATGAATAAATAAAGTAGGTCTTCTGACCTCTTTAAAATTGGGGAAAATATGTACCTGCTTATGGGTTGAAAGGAAAGTAGGTTTCAGATTCTCTATCGATCCTAACAAAGGCTTTTCCTCAAGAATGGGCTTGTTGCGGGCTATCAATTCTCCAAAAGTAGGTTCCATGATCACTTTAGGATCGGGAAAATATAGGGATGACCTAAGAATAAAGTTTCGCTTTCTTGGCTATTGCATTTGCCAGCACACCCACTTCTCCCAAGGGTGTTCTTGTTGCCTCAGATTTCTAAAAATCTCATAAGAGCATCCTGCAAGACTACTCGGGTGCTGGAGAAATAGGCACAACAGACCGGCCGGGATGTACTTCCTCGGGTCAATGGTTTCCCCACATTCATGCTTTTCTTCTAGAAAGCCTACCTTATATCCTTAATTTCCTAAAGTTTGTCCTCGACTCACCGTAGGTATGAGATCATTCCAAGATAGATTCGAGGTAAATAAAATCAAGCATTTAGCCACTTCACCTAAAAACACAAACTTCTTCAAGATTCCTTACTGATTTCCCAAGGAAGACTTCTTAACTATTATGTAGATCGAGAAATAGGTGCAAATATCCGAAAGCATTACAAAGCCCCAGCCATCGGGAGTATACATATTTCCCCAAACAGAGCACCTGAACAAGTTCATGAGAGAGTATCATAATCATTCTAAGATTGAGGAAATAAGCCCTCATGCTGAGTTAGAGTAAAGGAAAGTGGGCTTTGAAGCCACTGAACATTCAAATACAAGATTTCTTTAAAGAATTGGATCAGTTATATCATTGCACTAAGTGATAGATCATCCCTTGGGAGAAATGGAAGAAAACGGGACAAGAATCAAGCAAATTAGATGAGAATTGAAGAAGTTGTGCAAATTGTTGTCATAGTTGTGATTATGACTCAAGACTGGTAGTTAAGACTCGGTGTAGTCACGACCATGATCGTGATTATGACACCCTGTTTTCAGCACTTGTGCAATGTAGTCGCGATTATATAATGGGGTCCTAGGTGCATATATTTTCTAAGGATTATACAATATGCATAAAAGACAAATTAGGTTCTATAACTATTCTAAGCTTGGAAAGGGATCTAAGAGTTGAGAGGAATTGAGTAAAGTAGGCCTTTGGCCACAGTTCAGGAAAAGGGGTTTTGGTTTTTATCAAGCCCGTCCCAATCACAATAAATAAATAAGGTAGGTCTTATGGCCACCAAACTGAGGGAATATAACATCCTGCAGAGCTTGTTCGAGTAGCAACAATCATTCAAGAATTATTCAAGGTAAAATTTCAACAAATATCTAAAGGCAGGCCTAATGCCACCTTGGTCCACTAGTTCATCCACATGCAAGAAGTGTGCATGTGCAAATGTTCGTCAAGCACACACATCCAGAGGTAGGCCTAGTGTCACCTTGGTCCACTAATGCAATGTCATGGCTATGATGTACGTGTGTAAGTGTTCACCGAAACACACATCCAAAGATGTGCCTAGTGCCACCTTAGTCCACTAGTTCATACACAATAGTGTATCTCGTGGGTGTGTTGTCGTGAGTTCCTAACATACCAATCAAAGAAGGTTGGCCAATTGCCTCCTAAGAAAAGGTAAGATATTGAAGATTAATTAGCTTAACTAAAAGTATGATAGCAAGATACAAAAGGGACAAGCTAGTATGGATAATGTCAAATGTCCAAGGCCATGCCAAAACCAGTAAATCATGTCAGAAGTGGCGAGGGATCAGATCTTAGAAAAATCAAACGATCTCAAAAAGTCCCAGAACCCCAAGCACTCTTGGCGTGAAGCATCAATATGCTACAATTGGGAGGTTAGATCAGTAGCCTTTCCCCTTATAGAGGATAGAAAATCACCCAAGGAGATAGTCTTTTGTTGGTGCTTTAGGCCTTGAGCATAAGAACCTCACCCTATCGCATCAGAGAAGACAACTTGGCTTTTTCCCTTTTCGTTTCTTTATCCAACAATCTGATTCGCTCTTCTTGGGCATGATACTCAACTTTTACTTCCTCTAATCTCTAGATGATCTGGTCAGTAGATAGCTTGGATTGCTCATACTCAAATTTTTCCACCTCAATTCCCCCTACTCAGATATCACTTGAGCATTCTCCTTTACCACATGCTCCATGGAAGAAAAAACCGTAGGAACGTGGTTTAGAATCCCATAAACGAAAGCTTTAGCCTCAGGCTCAAGAGAAGCGAATTGTAAAGATCGCATAGTCGCATGAAAAGCATTTTCCGACAAGGGATAAGGAAAGAAGGTTTAAGCTCGCCAGATGACTAATACTAGAGCGCAACAACTACATTTGTCTCGACATGAGGTCCGGGACATGACGAATTCAACATGAGGAGTGGCTTGGTCCAAAAAGGAGAGATCAAATGAAGGAACTGCTCCTGCCTTAAGATGCAAGGTAGACCAAGGAAAGACCTAAGAAAGACAAAAGTAAGGAACCTAAAAGTTGATAAAAATGAAGAAAAGGAAAGGTAAAGTGTTCATCGAAGGAACTGAAGGTAAAAGTGATGGAGGAGTTTGCCCAGTGGAGCCTTGGCCAACTGAAAAATGGCCCCCTTCAGATTCTGAAAGGTCATTAGAGGAATGACCTCCTCATATGCCACTGAACTATCTTGCTTTTTGAATTCATCCTCAGTAAAGCCAATCTCTTCCCTTTGCACTAATCCTTCCTCCACAGCTTCTTCAATCTTTATAAGATCATCTCATGTGTTAGAAAATTCAAGCTCGGGAGCTACCTTGTGAGATCTTCGCTTGGGTTTGGAGGAGGTATTCTTCACTATAGCTAGTTTAGATTGCATAGGCTTAGCAGCATGAGGCTTAGACTGCCCAACTCCTTTCTTCAATTTGCAATGGGCCTGTTGGAAGAGGAAGTGAAGCCTACACGCGAAAGACAAAGTTAGAATTCAATGTGAAAGTCAAAGAACTGAATGCAAGAAAACGATGAACATAAATTCATATACCCGAGGAACAAGGGCAGGAACCTATAAGCTCATCAAATCTAACGAGCCACTAGGCTGAGAAGGACTCCACATATGACAGCATAATAGTCTTGAGGCCATAGGTAAGAGTCTGGTAAGATTGCGTTAGTTGCTCTACTAAAGCTGCAATAGATGATTATGAGGGTAAGGAAGGGAATGAAGAGATAAATTGGGTAAATCCAAAGTGGTGAGCTCACAAGTAGGGTAAGTAGGGTAAGTAGGGTAAGTAGGGTAAGAAAACTGTAGAAGAATAAGACAGTTGAGGGGAAAAAGCATAACAACCCCTAGAGATCAAGACCCTACAAATTGTTCTCGAGGAATGATGATATTTAAATCCAGCAAGTAGGGGGTAGAAGAACTCAAGGTCTACTGTCAAGACGAGTTGGAATAGTGTTAGGCTTCAAGTACAGTTGAGGCAAAGACCGACTTGCCAAGCTTAGGAAAAAAAAGGAAAGGGAGTCTATAGATATATTCTTAATGTACTGAGTCGCGCTAAGCCCTAAAGACATTGAAAGGAAAGAATTAAATTTTCCCTCGATTGGCCAAGAAATAGTGCAAAGAGCCAAATCTGTACAAACCAAAGGGCGCCTTCCACCCTATGGTAAGGTACCTCAGTCACATACTTGCCCATGACCTGGTACAAAGAGGCTAGGAAAATGGTACCCAAAGCATAGGGCCACCCAATGGCAAGAGCCCTAGCCAAAGGAAGATACTTCATGAAAGGCTTACCCGAATGAGGAAAAAAGATAAAACAACAAAGAAGAACCTGTAGGAACTCTATGTGCTATGTGGTAGAAAGAACCTTAGTAGAAGTTGGCCACTTCCGTATGGCGGATGAGTAAGAAGTTTGGGAGGTGGAAGAGACTTCAAGATGAGGAAGTGATGGCTCATGGACATCTAGAAGGCTTACGCCTCTTAACCCCAAGATTTAAAATATCCGATATATCGGATATCGATAGGGGTCGAAACGATATCGGTCATCAATAATCGGTTGAGCGAAAAATCGAGAAAAATTGGTAATATCAACGATATATCGGTTTTGGACCGATATATTATGGAAATATCGGGTCTGTGGCACACGAGCGCATTAATTTAATTTTTCGGTAAAATATTAGAGATATATCAGGATATATCGGAGATATATCAAAATGGTCAGATTTAAAATCCTGACTTGATCCAATAGTTATGGATTGATCCTAACTGTTTAAAGAAGATCTAATGGTCAGATTTGCACAAAAATTTAAACCAATCTATTATAATTAAATTACAAATATTTTTTGACCATCCAAATAATTATTTTGACCTAAAAATTCATATAAATACTTCTAAAATCATTTCATTTGATCATAAATTCTCTCAACCCATATCCAATCTTCATTTCACTTCAATTTTTTTTCTTCGTGATAGTTTATATGATACTTTCATATTTTAAATTAGTTAATTTAATAATAATATATTAATAAATTAACATTTCATGTTAGCTAACATTTGAAATCAAGTTATATATTGGCTAATATCACAGATGCATATTATAAATTTATAAATATATGAAGTTTTCATATTTTAAATTAGTTTAATTTAGTAATAATATATTAATAAATTAATTTTTCATGTTCGTTAATATTTGAAACAAGCATGTGGATGAACCCCAAATTTCCTATCTATGGAGAAGTTGTGGATATAAGTCAAGACATTTATGCATGGCATGTTCGATCCTATAATCAATATTATTGGAACACCATGTCTTGGTATGAGTATTGTCTTTATCAAGACGAGATTCCTCCATCAAATTTTGCAATGGAGCCACATCGATCTTCATTTTGATTATAAAAGCTTATTGTAATGTAATTTCAATGTATATATTTGATTATTAATGTCATTTTTACACTTTTAGAAAGTATTTCCATGAATTTCAAAGTACTTTTGTTAATTTCGATATATCGATATTCATGTAAAAATATTCACCGATATATTTCCGATATATCCGTAAAATTCAAATACTGATATATTCGTCGAAACCGATATTTCCATCCTTGCTTAACCCTCAACAGGCAACCCAGGAAGGATAGAAATGTCCCTTTATGGTGATGGATGTGGGACCGAAAAAGGAAGAGAAATGAATTCAAACCCTTAGACCAAAACCTCATGGTGGAATTCATCAAATCCAAGTCCAAGATTACACTCACCTTGGTAAGCTTAATGAATTGGGCAATACCTAGGGATTCCTAGTGTCCCTGGAAATGAGGGGATAGTCTGTCCACCCAAATGATCCAATCCTCAGATGATGATTTGGCTAGTAAAGCCATAAGTCGTAGTTCTTTCCCAATAAGCATCTCTAATGGCGACATTAGAGAAAGAGGAAAGGTCGAGGTAGGAATAGCCACATTTCTAACCTCATGAGCAGTCCCAAACTCCAACAAGGGAGGGAAAGATGGTAGTGCATTGCAACAAAGGAAAAAAATATCAGCAAACCAAGGGTAAGAGAGAAAATGAACACGGGTGGAGAAGTAGTAATGGAAATGCCCTTACCTTGAGAAAAATTGCCCAGCCATGTTAGAAATGGAGTAGAACCTGCATAGGGAGAACCAAGAGGAAATCAGGCGTATGGAATACTAAAAGAGATTGCTAGGATAATCTCTTTTTGATGAAAGATTTTCAAAATTTTCAAATGGCAGCTATTGCCATGATAACCTTGAAGTCTTGCAATCCTATACTTGGAAGGCATATGAGAAAATCTCTTAAGAATACTAGATATGCATGACCCAACCTAGGTTCCCTAAGGCAAGGTTGTTGGGTCCATCAAATAGTAAGGTTGAGGAGTTACTTTTACGATGCCTCCACTGGTAGATGAGGCGAAAAGATCGAGTAGAGGAAGAGAGACCAAGATCTGCATACAAAGGAGAAAAGGCTTCTACAAAAACCAAAAAGGGTCCTTTCTTGAATTTTAAAGATTTGTTTAGTGAAGAATAGATGATTCAAAGTTCTAAAATTGGAAAAGGACTCTTTCTTGATGTCTAAAGACTTTTTCGGTGAAGAATGAAGGATTTTGAAGTTTAAAACCAGGGAGAGTGTCGTTGGATAGGATTTTTGAGAGTGTCACGTACACTTTCCAAAGAAATTCCTCGGTTAAAGGTTGATTAAGTCTAGAAAGAGTTCAAACACTCATGTTGGTGCTGAAAGAGAAATTGAACAATAAATACTGAAAGTTGCTTACTAAGAGCAAAAATCCACAAAGTTCCTCAAGGCATCAAGACAGACCAAAATCATCACCCAAGGAATCGTATTTGAACAAGGCACAATCCATCCATAAGCAATTAGCAAAGGAAAATAAAAATCAAAATCAAAACAAAACTCACCAATGCAAGATGGAAACTCAATTCGTGGAAGAAGGCTAAAAGATGGGTTTTTTGAATGCAGCGGTGGTCGCATGTCGATAATGAGCACGGGTGCGAGTTTTCTAGCGGTGAAGCTCAACAGCCTATGAAACCTAAGGAGTAGCGATGGTAATGGGTTTTGGCAAAGGGATGGCTGAAAAATCAAAACTTGCGGTGGAAGAAAGATCGACAACAACACGAGCAACAACTAGAGAGGCCCCGACTGCAACCGTAGTGTTGTCTTCAGTAACGTCAAAGACAGGAGCGGTGGCAACTTGTTCAGTAGTAGAAGACGGTTTTAGCGGCCCTGAAGGCCACCGTAGTGTCATTGTCGGCAATGTCAAAGACAGTCTTAATGGCGACTTCAACTTTGACGGTGATGGCGGCGAGCGTAAGAAGAGGATTTCTAGCGGGCTCAGCGATGAAGAACAAAATATGTGGTAGGGAATTTCGGTCATGAATGAGGAAGAGAAAGAGGGGATAAATGAGGAAAATGTGGAATGGTTGGTATGTGAATCAAAGAGATTTCTTCCTATGAACCTTTCAAATCCTTGTCTTTTAGTGCAGAAGAAAGGAAATATTTGCTCTTTGGACATGACGAAACCGATTGTGTAGGGGAAGGGAGATTGAAAGCTACAGGTTTGAAAAAAAACTTGGTGGGAGGCTTTTCTCGAGGTATTACTTTGGATTTCTTCAATTCATCCAATTAGGCTCGAGTTTTGGCCTGCTTTTCCTGATAAGCCATGTCCAGCGGGGCAAGTCGCGACTCGAGCCTCTCGTGTCGAGAGAGCAAGGAAAGGAAGCCCTTTTAGAAGACAAAAAGCTTTTTCATACAAACATGACCCATGGGGCCATATTGTATGCGGGGGGTAATTGTTGACACTAAAAATATTTTTTGGGCCAAAATGATAGTGGAATGGGCCGAATAGATATGCTAAGCCCAAACCATACGAACCCAACTCAATTTGATAAAATCCAAGCCCATGAAAAAGGTCTAGGGACATTTATGGAATTTTTAAAAAACTTTCAAAACTACCAGCAAAAAATATTGAGACTTTGTCTCAAAGGTAGAATATGATGAAGACTTTTTCTCCAAGTTAGGACATGGGCAATTACTTGAAGTTGTGGAAAATTACTTAAGGAGAAAGACTCCTTAGTGGAGACATGGACAACTACTGGAGAAAGTGGGCTGGTGCAGTTACTTAAAACTGCCTATAAAAGGACACTCAAAACCGATGATTAAACACTGAAAAACCAAGCAAGAGCATTTCTACAAGTTCAGTAGCCGTCTTTTCCAGATTCATAACTTAATTCTATACATTTTTCTTTCCAAACATTTTGTTACTTCAAAACTTTCTTGTTTCAGTCTTTGATTTCTAGTCCAATTCTATAATAAAATTTGCTATTTTTCAAGCTAGTCCATTAAATTTTATCTTCTCTTTCAATTCAATCTATGCAATCTAATTTTCAAGGTATTTTTCGGCTTAAAATCTAGGGAACTGTCAAGGGAACTATGGGATCCATTTTTCGCTTGAGGAGAAGCCATATTTCGTCACAATTTCAGTTCGAAATTACTATAATTTCCTGGCACGTCCGCACATTCATCAATTTCTATGCTTTTTGTATGTTTTGGTGAATTCCACTAGAAAATCCACCAACCACTAAGTTCGAATCACCTTAGCTGCCACCCCACCCTCCCCCTCCAGGTTTAGAGTAGATTCTCCCATAGTTATGACATTTCAGTCGGATATAACTCTATTTTTATTTTTCTTTTGGTAAACCATAGCTCCTACATATGTGGGGAGTCAAACAAACAAACCCTCACGTGTAGCCCCACACCCGCAACGAAATAGAGTCCTCTATGGACTTTTAAATCAACAAATAGGATCAATATGTAATTTTGAGAGTTTTCAAACCCATGACCTCCTACCACACAAAACTCTAATATCATGTTTAATGATCAACTCTCCTATTAACTCAAGTTTCTAGAATTTGGGTTTAAATACAAATATTATATCTTTTAACAAAATCCTTTTTATTTAGTTTAATTCATTAATATAAACATTAAATAATTTAAGAATATGAAAGGAAACAAGAATTCTAATAGAGAGCTCTCATGAGAAAACCCACACGTAGATTGATGAGGAAGAAGACCTACTGATAAGAAGTAACAAGAAAGTTAGGGCGGAGAAGGATGCCCTAATTCTGGCCACCCCCCACAGAAAATTGCGATGGAACTAGATAAGATAACCCAAGCCCCGACACCTGTTTTAGCTTCCTACAGAGATAAACTTATGGGAGAAAGTAAGGGCATAACCCTAGAAGAAGTTGAGGACTGGATCTCTGATGATGACGAGGAGGAAGAAGAGGTCGAAGAGATGGACTCGGAATGCCTCTTGATTTTGTTATCAAATGAAGAGAAGGCCAAAATCAAAAGACCATGGAAAAGAACGCTTATCATTAAATTGTTAGGAAGGATGATCGACTTCAATATACTATATAGGAAGATAACTGAACTATGGAGGCCAAAATCTTTGGAAGAGTTGGTAGCTCTAGACAATGGGTTCTTTTTAGTGGTTCGCCAGAAGAGGATTCATGAATATGAGAAGTTCGAAGGACTCTGGATGATTTTCAACCATTATCTCACTTTGCAACCCTAGAAGCCCAACTTTGATTTGAACTAAGATGCTCTCAAGAGCCTGTTGGTATGAGTAAGGAGACCTTGTTTGCCTATAGAGTACTTTGATTATAATTTCCTCATGCACCTGGGTTCAAAGATGGGAAAACTGGTACAAGTAGATGACACAATGAGCACTATGCCCATATATGTGTAGAGCTTGATCTCTCCAAACCCCTAACTTCCAAGGTTAAGATGCGAAGGAGAATAAGGAGACTGGAGTACAAGGGGATCCACTTGATATGCTTTAGATATGGCATGTACGCTCATTGAAAATAGAGTTACCCTAGGAAAGTGATGATGCGACAACAACGATGAATATGCTGGATAAGAAAAATACAGGAGTAGTACCTACAAGGAAGGTTACAAGAGAGAATAATGGAGACGTTGCAATAATCAACCCGAAAATCTTGGAAAATTTCAAGCCATGGATGATAGCAAGAAGACGACCCCGTAAGCTTAGATGGAAAGGAATGGTGGAAATAATCCAAGGAACAATTTAAGGTGCAATCACCCAACAATCATGGGCAAAGAAGTCCACCATAGAATAAAACAAGCTTTAGGGTGCTAAATGTAGAAGGAGAGGAAAATGTGGCGATTGATTATAATGAGGAGATGATTGAAGAAAGGAGATGAGAAAACACATGTGAGTTGTAACACCCCGAAATATACCCTAATCGTTTTCGGCATATTTAGGGTAGTTTGTAGGCATAATTTGAATTTTTCGTAATTTAAATGCGAAACATGGAAATTGAGAAACCCAGAAATTTTACAAGACACAAGGGCAAATTTGTAATTTGTCAAAAAGGATATGGAAGTCATAATATAATAAGAGGGTATACCAGAGAAATAAGATAAAGTCGATATGCAAATGGTCAAGAATTGGAGGACCCTTATTGCAATAAAAAGGAAAATTTTAATATAAAAGAAGATGAGACCAAAAATAGATCTATTTCGTCTCACATTTGAGAGCTCCAACGTGAAGGCCAAGGAGAGAAGAAGGGAGAAAGGAAGAGAAGAAGAAGAAGAAGAAGAAGAAGAAGAAGAAGAAGAGAAAGAGAAATAAAGGTATGGAAACTAAGATTTTAGTATGGATGTAAGGATTTCTATGATTTTTGCATGAAGCTAGTTTGTATGGAATTAGTATGGTTTTCGGGGTATGGAACTAAGTAAAGGATTTCTAGGATTTCTCTATGGTTTTCAAATCTAGGGTTTAGTTAGGAATATATCTTAACCCTATCATTAATATAAGCATTAATCCCTTTAATTCTATGTTTTCGGGTTTTGAATGGTGGACTTTGGTATGGAATCTAACATTGAGTATGGAATTACCTTGGATGTGAGGATTTCTATGATTTTTAGTATGGATTCAAGTATGGAAGTTGTCTAAAATGTATGGATACATGTTTGGGTTGTATGGATTCTTGTAGAAACCTAACCCTAACTTGGCATAGTTATGATGGTTGCTGGTTTTTAGACCAATTTTGGGATGGTTTTATGCCGTGTTTTTGGTATATTTATTGTCATGTTTGTGGCATGTTTTGTGGCCTCAATTGGGAGGATATCGCGGGCTCTGGTGAGGCGGCTATTCCAGGATGGCTGGTCAAATCGTGTACCGAGTCGCAAGTAGCCTTCCGCACGCCTGGCAGTGGGAAGCCACGCTATTGCGTGGCTGGCTCAAATTTGCAGCTCCTCGGGTACTAATTGTATCGTTTCACGCAATTGCGTAGCCTCGCATTCTTCAGACGCAATTGCTGGCTTCACCAATCAAGGTTTCACACAGTCGTCAAACCTCCAACTTCTGACGACCATGCAACTCCTTCGTCCGAACTTCGCTTTGCGTTCTCGACTCTATGGAAAGCCCTTTGAGTATAGAATCCATCCATATATAGCTTGATACAATATTGAGCTTATAATAAGTCCGAAAATGACAAAAACCAGTGGCTGCTGCTACTGCTGCAAGTGCTGCAAGTTGTTGATTTCTTCATGGCTTGCAATTTGCATAACTCCTTCGTTAGGACTCCGTTTTGGGTGTTCTTGGACTCTATGGAAAGCCCTTTGAGTCTAGAATCCATAAATATATAGATTGATACAATCTTGAGCTTATAATAAGTCTGAAAATGACAAAAACCAGTGGCTGCTGCTACTGCTGCAAGTGCTGCAAGTTGCTGATTTCTTCATGGCTTGCAATTTGCATAACTCCTTCATTAGGACTCCGTTATGGGTATTCTTAGATTCTATGGAAAGCTCATCGAGTCTAGAATCTAACCATATGCTATTTAATGGGCATTTGGTGCTCAAGATCTTGTCTGAAAATTGAATTGAAATATACTGGGTGTACCAATCATCAGTTAAAGTTAATTGAAGGGTAAGTAAAGGATATATATATGAACAAGAAATAGCAATATATGTAGATTTGATATGTAAAAGAGTATAGATAAGAAAAGTACCTACAGGTATCAAAGGAAGAGTCTCTGTTCTATACTCTACTCTGAGATAAGACAATTCCGATAAAGAACAAGAAAAACGTACAAGTATAGGAATGTAAAGGTATAGGCCATAAGATATGATAGTCTGATAAAGTATATGAAGATATAAGATGTTACAAGTAGATGACATGATATGAATATAAGAGTATATGATATGAATATATGATTTTCATACATAAACTATCAGATGGAAAAAATGAGAACACATGAATGAGTAAAAGTCTCCTTCCTTTTTCCTTTCTTCTACAGATATAGAAATATAAAAGTACATGGGAATAGCTACAAATCATGATAGAAACGCATAGCGATATGATGCATAAAGGATAGAAAAGATATGAATATATCGACAGTAAAGAAATATGAAAACAACAATACGGCTAAGAAATATGGCTGTATTATAAACGAAATAAATAATAGTGTATATTCATCAATGATATGATGAACAATAGCTATTCATGTGATGGGATATGTACGTAAATAATAAAATGGATCGTCTGGGCTAGAACCCAGAGGGAATGATGGACATGTCTAGCAGAAAACAAATCAAGAACATACCGACCGCCGGTCCCGGGGCTTGGGTCATTATACGCCGGGCCCTTATATATCATTGTCTCGCACAATGATAACAAATGGGCCGAGTCCTATAGATGGTCATCACCTCGCATTAATGATAATAACGCCTTCTGGCCCTTATAGTCTCCTTGGTCCACTTCTATGTTTATAAGACATGAAACATAAAACAAATGACAAGTATGCACATGATTCAAATGTGAGCAAAAGTACATGACACAGATATGCGAGAAGTATAACATTGCTTTCTCAGGATGACAAGGTATACAAGTACAAGAAATAAAGTGTTAATGACACGAAATGTATATGATGTATAAAGTATATGAAAAGTTATGAAAGTACAGAGAAAAGCACAAAGATATGAAAAATCATGGGGGAGCATAGTATATGAAAAGTACAAGATGAAAATATAGGGAAGTACACAGACAAGATAAGATGAAATGGAAAGTATATGACAAACAGTATATATGAAATCACATTACTGGACGACAAACATGACGAGATCCCTCCTCGAACTGGGCCGGAATGTCAATTTATAGTCAAAGTGAATCTACACTGGCAATAAATACATTGCTATTGAATGACAAACAGACGAGTTCCCCTCTCGAACTGGCCGTGGAATGCCAATTCTATACGCAGTGAAAACGCAAATGAAGTACATGACAATACAAGGATCGATAAGAAAATATATGATAAAACAATATGTAAGAAATGAATAGTATAGCACGGGCGTAGCCACTACATGAAAGGGAGATATGATATAGGTACAGATAAGAAATGATATATGTAATAGTACATAGAATGTAATGTCATAGAACTCGAAAGATGAAAAGACTAGAAAACAAGTAAAAGACATATGAAAGCACAATAAGCTTGAGACGCATCATAGTTATCGGGTCGCCCTCAGATATGTTTCTCACTAAGCTGCAGGCGTTTAGCACCGATTTTTAACCCTGTAGGCAATGTACAAAGACAAGATAGAGTGGACGTGACATCCCGGCCATCAAGAGAGAGTGTGCCAACTTAAGATAGTCACCGCACCGTCAGTAATCTTGTATTTTCAATAGGTATAAGCTTTATACTGGTAAAGTAATGTGACTTTAGTGTATAGAACATGAATACCACTATGGTGGTATGTATAATGTATATAAAAGAATTTTTTTTTATATTACTTAAATCAGGCGTATGAATGAGAAAATGTACAAAAAGCCAAAATTTCCAGAAAAGAAAAAGATCAAGAGTCCTGGCCCCGAAGTGTGACACCCTCGCTGACACCTCATCAAAACTGCCTTGGGCGCCACTTGAGCTATAAGGAAGGTGAGAAACAAACCTCCACCGAGGAAAGGAAAGAGATCAATGTGAAAGTGCAAGAGCCACATAAAATCTTCAGCTACAGATAAGAAACTCCCACAAGTAAACCCACATAGATAGTAAAAAGTGAAAGAAGGAATAGAGACTAGGAAGGATTCTTTGAACAAAACTGGAACATTGAAAAAAGAGAGAAACTGACAACGACGGAAGAAGAACACTGGGTCGTGAAGGGTTCAACTAAGCACAACGTGATCTATAGGGAAAGTGTGACACCCCAACTTAGCACCTCTATGTTAGGAAAGGGTGTCACAAAACTGTAGACTTTAAACCTGACTAATTGAGCAGTTCTAAAACCTTCCTTAAATATAATCATATAATTTAATATATATTACAAAACCATACTATCATACTCCTATTATGTGAAGCATTCAAAGCATCACTTACATATTATTTACAACAATTTTCTATCACACTCCAAAAAGTTTATACATTATATGGTTCGTATTTAAACATTAAAAAGAAACACGTAGGAGCACCTATCAACGATGCCACTTTGATGTTGATGTGGAATGTCATGTCTCTAGTTGCCTCTCGATACCTACACCTGATAAACACCGTGCTAAGCATAAAGCTTGAGGATTTTACGCATGGATGATCACTAATCATGACTATCATATTCTACTACTCATACAACTTGGGTTATGCATATATATATATATATATATATATATATATATATATATATATATATATATATATAATCTTATAAATCCTGTAAGTTACGTAATAATCCATGAACTACCACAATTAGGTAATTTAATTCATTATGCATCCCCTGGTATATATGCTAACTTCGTGTTTGTTTATCGACCTATATCATTTTAGTCATAGCATTAATGACTATTCATGATTTTACTTCATTATATATTGCTGAAATTACTTCCCTATAACTTCGATTCATGTCTCATTTATCCACATTCTTCTTCTTACCTCTTTTACATGTGTCATGTCTGCATTTTCCAAAGAAGTGGATATGGGAAATGAATGTATGCACCTGAGGGTACTATCATTGTATGCATTTAAACAGATCTCATTCGATACTATATTGTATGACCCTAAATCCGGGTCACTAAGAATAACCCAAATAAGGCCAACTATATTCAGAGCGTCAGAAAGTAACCGTATTCCTAATGCAGTATGCTCATCATCCAGCTTCCTACCCTGTCATAAGGTGCAATAAGTTTTATTACGTCAAGAGTTGATATCCCACATACACACATCAACTATTGCTATCATGTATGCAAATTATATCCACTATCCACATTCTCATATTCATAAAGGCTACCTTTCAAGACGTTTCTTATCATCATGGTGAATGTATTATATGCTAATGATATACTAACTATACATGTATTCTTTTTCTTCACATGGCTAGAATTTTATGTCCTTTATTATTCCATTCTATTTATTCCATATTATTTCAGCTTTAAATCATATAACTTTTAGGTCAATTTTTTTATCTCACTTAGCGGTTATACTGACTTATTTTCATACAAAACCATCTCCAATAATACTTTGAGAGTATAGAAGAGATATTTAGATGCCTCAAATTCCTATAGGAGAGGACATGAAAATCCTTTCCCAAAACAGGATCCGACTTCCCTTGATTTCTGGGTACAAGGAGTTCAAAATCTCAACATGTTTCCTTCATGCACTTTGTTCCTCTATGAATATATTTTACTTAGAAATTGGAATCACTCCATTTAAATCATCCAAACTCAAGTTATGACATTTTAATGCCAAATTGGTATGTTTGCCCGGTTTACACTGGTACCCGATTGTGAGACCCGATTTTAGATATATTAACTCCATAATTTGACATAGTTCCTTCTACTTATTTGAAGCTACAATGTTGAGGGTTCTTCTTCACTTGAATCACCAATTGGAGTAACGTAACCCAAATATGTCCTAAACAACCATGACTAATATGTTTTCAAAACATAACTAGTAACCAGTCTTTAGACCCAAATCATATCTTTAAAGTCATATTAATACTTTAGACTCTTCTTGAAAATGGTCTGATAAAGTCTAGGTTTCTCTCCAACTGAATTTCCTAACCGGAGCAGACTTCTGCATCAAGTTATGGCCAAATAATTCACTTAGGTTTAGGAAATTTTCGACAAAGATTTCCCCTAAAACCCCAACATTTCCTTTATACTGTGGCCCTCAATTGAGAATTCACAACCAAAAAACAATCAAACCAACTTAAATCCAACTCAAACCAACAAAACAACAAAAACAAAGAGGGAGAAATTGTAGCAGAAGTTTCAACCTTAATTTTCTTGAAACCTTCTTCTTCATCTCTTCTCTTTTTCTCTCTCTTTCTTCTTTCTTCTTCCTTTCTTCTACTTTATTCCTCTTACTTGCACATGGAGAGAGTTACGGAAATGATCGAGTAACTAATTTGTCTCCTTCATACTACCACCCGACCACTCAGTTCTCAAAGCCAAAATGGGAAAATGATTTTCTGTGAGACAAATCTTTTGGTCTTATCTCCACTCATATAAGGTTTGTTCAAGTAAAAATGCATTTAGCTCTAATATTCCATCTATTGCATTTTAGTCCTCCATAGTTATTTCATTTAATAATACTAATTACTGTACCTTCTAATAGCATACAATCTTCTAGCTTAATGTCCTTCAGCTCTTAAGTTGATAATTTACCACTTATCCTTTCAGACTTCTTTTAAAATTCAACAGTATCATTTTTCATGCATTTAACCTGCAGTACTCGAAAACACAATTTGACTTCCATGTTACTTAAACATACCATAAAACTATTAGAGTATAATTTGGGGTGTTACGTGAAAGTGATTCTGCGATAATCCACGCTCAGTTAAAGAGAAAGAGATATGAGCCTAGTCAATAAAGAACATCATAAAGACCCGTTGAGAAGGGAGGAAGTTACTGGGATAGTGTACAGTAGAGAGATCAATGATGGTGAGAAGAGGGCATTGCTGTGCTCATCCCCCGACATTAGCATATAGTCGAACCCTCAAACGATATGGATCTCAATGATACTGCAAGACATTTGTCAGTTTCATTTATGGACTCATCTATTCGCTAAATATGGTTTTGTACGCATGCACCTTGGTTTGGCTTACACAGACTCGCATATCCAAGACTCGCTCGCGCGGCCACTTGGTATTAGTTCAGAATCTTTCTGGCGAAGAGTAAAGGTTTTCAGTGGGTATTTTTCGGATGATATCATCTTGGTTGGCTCAGAAGAAGGCATCTCTAGGGCAAATTTTTGGTTCACAAAAATTCAATCTTTCTTTCTTTTTCCATTTTGGAAGCTACAAATCAAGAGTTTGTTCTTCGCGAGTAACGTTTCACTGACATTTGGGGTTTCTCGCGCTTGTCTCTTTATTTGGTTCTTTTTCGAGGTATTTTCCTCTCAGATTTACACCTGGTGTGTTTGTAAGGCTTATGCCTTTTTCGGGCCACTTTGTAAACTCTTTGGTGATAGTGGAAGAAACTCGACCTAGCTGTGTCATCGTGGACTTACTCTGCATTATTCGAGGGAACCACGTAAATTCCTGCGGTGCTCATTTATTTTCTGTTATTTTATTTTATGTTATATTGCTTCCATTGATTTACACTTGTGGAAAGCCTTATTTTTCCCAACACTAGTATTGTATATTTGGTTAATCTTGCTCCGATTCATTATATTTGTGTGTGTGAATTATGGACTTAACGTCAGCGATGTTACTTTCAATGGCATAAATCGGGTGATTTGGAAAAACTAAAATGGAAGACCTTTTGTTTTGTAAAGATTTAAATGGACCCACAGAGGATAGTGGCAAAACCTAAGGAATGAAAGATGACTTAGGAAAAAGTTTACTCAAAAGGTTGTCGGTTTTATTCGGCAATGATTGATGATGTCTTTTTTCACGCTCTCTACAGAAAATTCAGCACATGGTCTTAATTAAATTGAGAGTCTTTATGATAGAAAGACTCACTGTGAATAAAGCAAGTATTTTTATTTCGAAGCTGTAATTTTAAACATAAGGAGGGCAATTTATTATACATTTGAATGAGATTAGAGCATTGTGAATCAGTCGCCGCCATGAAAATTACTTTTGATGACGAGTCGCAAGCTGTTACTTTTAGTTCACTCGAAAGTCGGAAACTTTGGTGGTCGCGCTAGTAACTCTCGCACCACAGGAGTGGTAACAATGAGTCAAGTTACCAGCAACCTTTTAAATGAAGTGACAAGAAGAAAATCATTAGGTTCTTCTCACTCCGAGGCACTTGTGATGGAAAATCGGGGGAGAGGTGATGAGTCCAAACTCACATTTTTAATCATTTTTTCCCAGAGTACATTTAATTAAATGTTGATTTATTTCATAAAAATGTGATCTTTACTAAACTCTATTTTGCAGAAATGTAAGGCAAAAGCTAAAATTTCAAAGAGTAAACTATAAGAGACCAGCTGCATGTTATGGCTTGAAGTTCTAACTCAAAAACCTGGTCATAATGGCAGCTTTAGTTGTCGGGTCAAAGCCCAAGTCACTTCACATCACCAATTTCATGCTTTGAAGAAGAAACAAGTCCTAAACAAGTGAAGTCGTGGATCAAAGGTTAGCGTTGAGACAAAGCAGCGTGGTCGACTAAAGGAAATATCCAAAAGAAGAAATCCATGTCGCGACACCACTCTGATGTCGCGACACCAACAGAATACAACTGAGGTCGTGACATCACTCCGATGTCGCGACGTGGATCCATCAATGAAAGCCACAAGAGAGGTCTTCGCAAATAAAAGACGTTGCAACTAGTTTTAATGAAAGGTTCCAACTGAGGTCGCGATATTTGTGTAACAGGGAATCAAGTCTTAATAAGAAAACCGGGTTGCGACCATTTAATGATCGGGCTGCATCGCAAACGATGTCGCTACCGATCGATTTAGGTCGTGACTCGAGAAGAGCTGCTTGATAAAGAAGAGGTCAAGTACATCACCTCGAGGTCGGACTGAATAAAGGTGGAAAGAGAAAAACCGGCTAAAAACAAAGAACTCGAGGCTGCGACTAGAAGAAAAGAAACGGGCAAGAAAAAGAGGTCGCGACATCACCGTGAGGTCATGATATATAATATTGAAACTGTGGAAGGCAAGATCACCAACACAATTGGGCGATCAGAAAAAGAAAGTCGCCAAGCCACGAAGTCATCCCAAAAAGAAAAAGTGGTTTCACCAAAATCGCTATCGCAACTCGTGGCCGAAGAAGAGAAAATAATCATGTCGCGACATGAAACCGCGGGTCGCCGGCTATCAACTCGAGGAATAATTAGCAAATGATGTCAATGACCATATAAACGAGGTCGCGCTACCATTGATCCAAGCAATCGTAAAGAAAACTGGTCGCAGTCGCGGCGTCGCGTCGCATTGAACTCGGCGTAATCATGGAAATTCGCCGCCGCGACATCAACTTGAAGTCGCGGATATCGAACAGCTGAGTCGGGCTTCTTCTCGAAATTCACCGAGCTTTGGGATCTCGCCCACTTATTTTTACGTGATAAATGTAATAACTTGAGAATAGTAAAGTGTTTCCGTCTTCACTAACAATTAAAAAGGGGAAAGGAGAGGAACTCAGTGTATAGTTTAGATTAGATTTTTATTTCTTTTTATTTTTTTTATTTTTAGTTTATTTCTTTTCTGGATTTGAATTTGCGAACTGTGTAGAGACGAGTAGAGCTGGATTTTATTTATGTTATTTTCTTAGTATTACTGCCTGAAAATTTATGAATTGTAGATAAAATTTGGAATTCGCTTTTCTCGCTTTACTGCACCATAAGTATTTATGGATTCGGGATTCCATTCCTTAATTCGTGACGCATCGTGGTGCAGCCTCGTGGATTTGATTTACATTTAGTTACGCTTTCCTGACAAATATGGAGAAATCACTGGGTCTCTAGCTTTACTTAATTAGTGTCGCTTTCGAACTGATGTCTCCAACAATAGCACCAATACTTCAAATAGAGAATGTATCTGGTCTACATCCGTGATGCCCTCCGAGGACACGTAGACCCGAGATTCCCGAGAGCCGAAAGTATTCTTTCTCTCGGGTATGTTGATCACCATTGGACGAACCTCGAGTCGTATTCATTTTTGATAAACTCTATCTGGTCATAAATTAGTAAGTCGAGGTGTATTTAACAACATAAATAATCAGAGAGTTCACCTTAATCTAAAGGTAAGTTCCTAAATCCGGTTAGCTTAGATCTAATTATGGAAAGGGACTTAACCTTATAGATTCTGGGAGGTCGAGCCACCAATTAAGTGGGTGTGTTTATAAAATACTCCAGAAGGAAAAGCAAAAGAATTCAATATTATTAAGAGGAAATGGGTGGGAAGTGATCGAGATGGAGAAAAATACCAGATCTTGAAAGAGAATTTGGTCACAGGTAGTTTGCCGATCTTGCTCGAGAGAAGCAAGGATATCTAACAAATTGAATATGGAGAAATCCAATTCCTAAAAAATTAGGAAATTTCAGATAAAACTCATCCATAGGTTACAGAACAGAGAATGCATTTTTTGAGCCGAATTAATCGGTTTATCAGATTTCATTGATAGTTTTCAAGCTTTAGCCAGAAATCATTCAAATCCATCTTTATGTATACAATTTATTTTTATTCATTTACTTTTGTTTTAAGCTTAGTTTGATAATATTCAATAGTATATGATCTTAATTTTTGTTGTTTAGATAAAACTTTCACTATGAGTTCTTAGTCCAAATAGTATGGAATTTTAGTAGTCAGGGTAGTTGATCCCACTCGCGGCCAATCTCGAAGGGAATGATACCCTGACTTACATTCAGATTTTACAGCTACGACCTGCAGACTGCAGCTGTCACATCGACCCTTATTTTTAAATCATGAATATTAAGAGAAGATTATTTTAACAAGCAAACTTATCCAAAGTGACATGGATGCAAGAGAAGCTGTAGTTCAGAACTATGTTAATTTGAGGGGTCTTTAGTCTATATAGAAAAAGGCAAACAAGAGGCAGGAGTAAGAGTAGGGCTCCGCACAACCATGATAAATCTAGAAAGATGTTGAGTGCTATTATTGTCACAAGGAAGGGCACATGAAGCGGGAGTGCAGAAAACTCAAGTTCAAGGAGCAAAACAAAGAGAAAAATTCGTAGAAAAAACAAAATGATACAAATTGTAGTTACCATGGTAACCCATGATTATCCGTGATAATGCATGCTAATTTGATTGGCTAAGATATGGATTGCAATCGATTCTCGAGCTTCATTTCATGTTACTACGGCTGATTCTTTACTTCTTACTCGCAAGGTGAATTTGGGAACGCCCATATGGGAAATGAAGATGTGTCAAAATTGTTTCAAGATAAGTGACATTTGCTTGGAAACAAATATTGATGTAAAATTGTTGCTTAGAGATGTGAGGTACGTAACGATATTCTACCAATTTAATCTCATGGAAAGTTAGATGATGAAGGCTGGCGACAACAATTTCGTTGATGGAAAATGGAAGCTCTCCAAAGGTTCTCTAAGGTAGCAAAAGGAAAGAAGACTTGTTCTCTTTACACTATGCAAGCAAAATCTGCAAGGGTGTCAGGAATACCTTAGAGAATGACTCATCCACCGATCTATGGCATAGCGTCTCGACATATGAGGAAAAAGGATTGCAAGTTTTGTCCAAGAAAGAGCTTCTAGCGGGGATAAAAGGTACGCCTTTGACAACTTGTGTTCATTGTTTCCATGGTAAACAAAACAGACATCTTTTCAGAGAAACACAGATCTAGAAAACTTATGTTTCTAGATTTGGCACATTCGGATGTATAGTCCTTTGAAAGTCAGACACTTGGTGGTGCTTATATCACTTTGTCACTTTATCGATGATCACTCTAGAAAGTTCGGGGCTATACACTAAAAACTAAAGATCAAAGTTCTAGATGCGTTAAGCATTTTCGTGCCAATGTCGAAAGAGAAACTAAGAGACATTGAAACGTGTTTCCGGCTTCTGATAATGGTGGTGAATATATTGGACAATTTGATTAAAGATTGCACCAATCACTTCACATCAAGCATGAAAGATAGTAAAGACACCTCAATGTAATCGGGCGTAGAGAATGAATCGCACCATTCTCGAGAGAGTGAAGATGTTTGCTCACATTCTAAATTGCAGCAGATCTTTTTGGGGGTGAGGCCTTGTGGGGCCAGTTATTTGATCTTATCAATTTGTCTCCTTCAGTCCGTTGAATGATTGTGTGAACCCCTCAATTTGCCCCTCATACTTGCATTTATCCTATGGGGTGTCAACAACGTCGTTCTCATACTCTTGCCATTAAAATTTTCTGAAACGGATTGTCAAAGCCTGAGAGGTGATACATATCTTGGTCATTGAGTGCGTGTCATGAGTTCACTAAGTGTCATTCTTCTTATTTTTAGTTATTGGCAGCCGTCTTTATAGAAGACAAGTGGGGCCCACGGGGTTTTAGCTCGATCAGGATTTGTATAGAGTATGTCAAATTTGGGCGCAGGCTTGTTTTGATCATATCTCCCTTGTCGAACTTCGGGAGAATTGTTCAATCAACATTTGTTTTGTTGGATTCCTTGTTGCCAAGAAGAAAGATTTCTGTTAAAGTCTATGTTTTTTGCAACCGTTTGACTAATCGGTTTGAAGCTGGTTCATCAGGGGTATACGTATACAACCTTATTTTTTTTTTTTTAGGTGATTTGGTGAGCACTCCTCCTTGTTTAGGTGATCATATCTATCCGGATTTTGAATAGTTCTGCATTTTTGTTGGTCTCCTTATTCTTGGGAACATTCTATCAAATTTTCATATTTTCCTCAGCCAAGAATGGCCCGAGGTGGCATACGGTTCCAACCCATTGGTGGTGACTTAATATTGGAAGCATGTTTTTTAAGTGATTTAGATTAAATCCTATATGGTTCCAGCCCACGCAAAGCTCCAGCTCAATCATAGACGATATTATTAGGTCCATTTTGGGCCTTGGCTTGGGTGCATGCGGCCACCATGAATCATATATGGATACTTGGTGGTGAAATAGTGAAAACAAGATATTCAGCTTGCATGGAAAATGAGGAGAGGAGTTAATCGGAAGGTGGTTCGAGACTGATTGGGCTCTTTTCAAAGCAGGGTTGAAAACACCAGGTAGGCTCAGAGGCTGAGGTGGGAATCAGTACAAAAGGAGAGAAAGATCAAAGTGGAAGGGACCTTTGGAGGGACACTTTTCCGGGCTCAAACGCACGTTTACTGATTCTGCTTGGATGCTTAGCTTGGTTTCTTTTCTGCGTTTTGTGGAAGAGGTAAGTAGACCACTGGCTCCCTCTATTCTTTAAGGAAATTGATCAAGTTGAGGTTTCTCACCGACCATTTGAGAAGCCAGGTTTCACGCTCATACATGAGAGCGGTTCCAGCAGGTTTACTATTTTGAACGTCTGGGTTTTTTTAGAGAACAGTTTTCGTGGTTACTGCTCATCCGAGGCGAGAATGATCACCGTTGTTTGTCAGTTACCTGAATCTTTTAGGAAGGTTTGTTGGAAGATTTTGAGAGCCCTCCTATCAACAACGAGATGGACTGGTTTGAGGAAGCCGAATCGTTCGGTTCATTTGGGATTGGCGTTTATAGGAGCGGTTTGGAATGGTTGGTTTTGTTTTGATTGGTTCTCACTCATCCGAGTTGAGAATGTCGATCACAGATTTATTTGTTAGATTCGCATGGCAGAATCTTTAGGAAGGTTTTGGAAAATTTTGAGGCCTCTATCCTTCAGATGGACTAGTTTAGGAAGACGGTCATTTAGGATTCATTTGGGATTGGGTTTGCGAGGAGCGGAGTTTGGGTGATTTGGTTTTTGTTTTTTGATTGGTTCTGCTATGGCCCGAGAATCAAATCACATTCTTTATTGAATTATGGATCTTTTAAGAGGTTCTGGAAAAATTTTGAGATCTATCTAACGAGGATGGATTGGTTGGGGAAACCAGACTTAAACTTAGTTCATTGGAGTTAGATTTTCCAGAATGATAGTTTAAGGTACTTTGTCTTTGTTTGAGTTAGTTCTTGATCTGTTGGTAAATCGCATTCATTTGTTTTGTTAGATTCTGACTCTGTGGCAGGAATTTTCTGCAAGTTCAGAATTTTCTCAATCGTTTGGACTTATTTGAGAACCGGTTCAATAGGTTGTGCAAAGGCGACTCATGAAGCGACCCTATTTTAGCATGTTTGATCTACGAATCATCATGGCGTGCTCTTGGTTGCGGGGAACACATTATGGGCTGCCACTTTAGAAGTGCGAGTTCGATTTCGGGTTTTGAACAAAGTGGGGTAGTGGCAATCTGCGGGGATTAGTATGTATGGTTTTGGTTTGTATTATTACGGGATTTTAAAGGGAATGTGTGCTAAAGTAAGCAAACCACTTACCTCATTCGACTGTTTCCTTTCTTTTTGGTATGGGATCCAATATTTGGTTTTAAATGCATGATGTATGATGTATTATTGCCCTACCTATTCTGCTATCATGGTAGGGACCTCGGGTACATGTAGGCGTTATTTGTATTCCTTATGCGCACATCTTTGTTTTAGTTTTGACATTTGTGATGCATTTAGACACACATTTGACCACTCATATACGGTAGCTTGGCTGAGGACCACAGGTATGTACTTACTTTAATGTTGGGTAATGAATTTCACATGGATGCTTTGTGTTTGGGTGTGCACATGCTTGCTATGTTTGTTGGCTAACCTTTGATGTAGCGTATGGCCCGAGGACTACGTGCTATTGCCCTTTGGTTGAGTGTTTTTAACATTGCTGAATACCAATTAAGTTAGTCTGATCTAAGTTGTATGTTTAGCCTAGAGACTATCGATCTGTGACCCATATGCTCCTACTTTTGAATTCACTGGCGAGAAGCCTGTGGGTTAAGACTGGGGGTGCCTCGTATGAGGTACCTTCCCGATGGTGTCGACCCCCCCGGACCCGGAAATCCTAGTTTTTCGCGGACCGCTTTTTCCATACCCCAGTCATTTGAGGTTTTTGTTCTTACCAGTTTCCCCCTTTATAAAATAACAATAAAAATAAGTACAAGAACTCCAAAGCCATCACTCCTCGACGGATTTTCCAAAACTTCGAAAATCAACCCATTTTCTTTTTCCATTTTTTTATTTTCCTTCCATTTAAAGCGGATTGCGCGGCCGTGGATCGGGTGGGAGTCCACAAATTGAGCGAATCCGGCGGGGAGGGTTGAATCCGAATCTACGGTTTCATAAGAGGATCAAACAGAACTTGAATGGGTCTAATTGGAGCACATGGTTTCTCTGATCGATAATATTAGGCTATAGGTGGTGATCATACATGATTGGTGTTTATTCATTTGTGATTTGTTTATGCTTGTGTCGTTCACCTTTTGGATTATAGCATGCTTTCTCATTATTGATTGGTATCTAGCTTCTCTTGTTGGGATTAGGCTTAAGGATCGGAATGTGTAGATTTTGTGATGAAGCTTGCTCTTTGTGCATGATTGTTTTGTTGCATATTTGCTCCTTCCCTTACTTGGTAGTTTAAGCTTGTGTTTGCGCGCGCCAAGGGCATGTGTGTATCCCTTACTTAGAGATCAGTCTTGGTCGTATTGCATTTCTAGTGGATTGCTTATGTTGCTTGGGAGTCATTCCCAAAACATTTGCCTTGTCGACCAAGCTAGGGTTTGGAATAGAGTCAGCATAAGGACTATGTTGATGTATGGAACCTTATGGAGATGTGGATGTTGACAATGAGGAACTGTATAGCCACCCGAGCCAGATTTCATGGATACTTGCGTGGCGGTGTGTGTCATATGATTGTTGATTGATTATTGATTAGGATCTCCGGTTGTGTATCATTGTGGGTACGGTCATATAGCCTTTTAGGACTTGCCTTTTCTCTTTGTTAGCTTCTGAGCCATCTTACCCCTAAGGTATTACCATGTCAGAATCTCGCTCCTGCATGTGGAGCCATTTATCAGATTAGATGTTAACATCACATGTCAGCTCATTCCCTTAGAGGATTTCATTGTGGGATTGCATCTTTGGATTGATTTGGGATTGATAGTCACGGGGGCGGTATGCCCTCTTTACTCCTTCTTCCCAGGGTGTATTGATTAAGAAGCGACTTGGGTTCCCAGAGCTTGGATTGAATCGAAAAGTAGACTCGTTAGAATTCGAATCCTGATCAATTAGAAACGAACATCAAATCATAAGGAATGGACTCTCGATGCATCACGATCGACCAGCTAAATGAGATTAAATACCATAGCATCTCTTCGGGGATATATCATTGGAAGGCCGAGACGAGAGGGTGATGGGCATCGAGCCAACCATTTCCAATTCGAGGAGCACCACTGCATGACTCTGCACCTCCACCACACACACCATCCTCTTGGACCCATACGTGGGACTACCAGATCACCTCCCACCACCCCACCCATTCTCTGGACCTTTATGCAATGGGGCTTCTCTAGTTCGCTCACCACATACGTTCAATGGCTTGCAAATTTAGAGCTTTAAATACCATAGTATCTGCGAGAACCATGCCACATTATATGTGACGCCACCAAATTATTATTAACCTTTTCGAGCACAGCCCTTCGATAGAGATTGAAGCGAGAGATCCGTCTCTGCGCATGTTTTGGGTGGTTATCAGGTTGACGGATGTGTTGACTTCGGTGGCCTTGGGATCAAATTGAACATTAAGCCTACGAGATAAGTACCGTATTACCACGGTCTCACTTATTATTATCTTGTGAGCACTATCGATTGGATAGAGGCCACGGATGATTATGCTTTTTCCTCTGTCGGCGAGTGGTGCCCGCTCGTGATTGGTTTACTTATCGATGGACCCTTCGGCGTAGGACATGGGCTGATTTGGGATAGAAGTTTATCAAACAATATTCTTTTAATACGGTGGTGGGCGTATCGGAGAGAGTTGGAGGCCTGGAGGCAGAGGGCCAGGATGAGTCAGTGCTTCATTGTCTCTCAGTGGAGGAGAAGATAGCCTGGTCTATAAGGCGTCTGCCCTCGGGCGTGATGGGATCGGCATGGTGTGCGCGATCTTCGACCACCTGGCTACAAACATCTCATGCTGAGCTTCCGCAGGCGGACTTTGGATCATTGGTTCGGGCCCTCTATGGCGTGAGAGGAACGTATCTGAAGTTATGGGGAGACTCTTGTCTTCCGGACTCGAAAAGGGAAGAAGCTGGGTGGGACGGTGTATGGATGTTGGTGCAGGTGGCGCTAGCGGACCTTAACACAGATCCCCGCGTCGCCTCCCGTTTGACGATTTTCAGACACTCCTTACGGATGATAAGGCGGGGTCGGTACAGACCGGCCTTCTCCTTCGGGCGGTTAGGCCTGCTTTCTTACATCGGCCACCACGGCGGTATAACTTTGCAAGCGCCTCGAAAAAAACCTCTGATGCCATCCGGTATAGAGCACACTCAGCCGAGGGTTGGCTAGGCGGTTACACAACAAGGATTTTAATGAGTATTTCAAAGGTGGTTGAAGGGGTTTGATTATTCCACTACCAACAGATACCACTGCATTACCCCGCTGGATTAGTGGATCTTTATGTAGCCATCTCGTGAGAAGCGGGTGCCGATCTGGACCAGTTGTCTTTATAGAAGACATGTTGATTTGATTGATCGAAGTTTGGTTGATTGGCGTGCGACTATGGAAGCCCGCTACCCACTCATGACACTAGGATTGTACTTCCACTAGGGGTATACATTTGATTAATTATTCGGGAGATGAGATATTCATGATGGGATGGGATGGAAGGCTCCTCGGCCCGGCGATTAGTTTGTGTACAAGCTGATTTTGTGTATACGCCCAGAATTGAGCGGTCTCAGTCCATTCCGGGGTGTTCGGATGATGTTCCTACGACGAGACGTGACAATATCGGCCGTTATGCTTGCAACATGTTCTCCGGCGCCTTTCATTCGATGCAGATATAAGTCGCAGAGTGTTGATTGTTCGGGATCAGAGGTGTCTGGCCCCACATTGATAGACCTTTTTCTTTGGCATTGATGGGATGAGATTCGGAGGGAAAATGATGAAATTTTACGCGAATTTGCACCTTTACTCGGGCGCGTTTCCATTGGAGCTTGTGGCATCATCCGGCCTGCGTAGAGATCGTTAGTAGGGCTCTTAGTTAGATTGGAGTTGACACTACTACCACCCTGATCCACTTTCTAACAGCAGATAGGGCTCCATGCATAACATTTTATGACAATGATTTACCACCTGAGGGATTAAGCCATGTTCGTCCTTTATTCATTGATGTTGCTTGTTATTGGTCGAAGGGTGCTATGATGCGGACAACGACAGCCTGCGTTGTCAGTTTATACCATTGCTTTGGGATTTTCTGTATCGGGTTTTGACATCCACATGAGATCGTCGGCATGATGGGACTCGGAGGCGAGTTTTAGATGCAGCGTGAGCACCGTGTCGCGATTGGTCAGGTCATATACTCCGCCTCTTTCGGGTTTTGAGGATCGATCATCCTTTAGCTACCTCTTCTTGATGGCACCGGATTCACGGTGGGTTACTATACCATCTTCCTTCATCGAAGGTATGAAGTTCATACATGAGGCGCATTATCCGCGATACGGTCCCCGATAAAGATGTTATTACTTCACACTCACGAACTGATTATCTGAGATCGACCTGATGAGGATTATTTGTTCAATGGGTTGTTGCGAAATTCGGGTTGTTAGCTAGAGGATGGCCAAGCGAGGACATAGGCGCATGTCATTCGACCCGTCTGTTAGCACTTTGGTGTATGATGAGGCATGTCTTATATGCCTGGTTGGGATTGGTCGGCCGAGCGGGGGGCGCGCGAGGTTTCTTTCTGATTGATCATGGCACCATGTGGTTTGGTTTGTCAGTGGCGGATGATGCGCGACACATGGCACTGACTACGTAGAGAAGAGTGGCTTCGCATGTCACGGCATTCCATTGATTATTACATCGCCCGTACTTCCGGTTGGTTGACTATTTTGCGGAGGATGGTATGCACCACAAAGGAAGTTGACCATGTTTAAGATGGACAAGTTGAGATTAGGGCATTGGCGCCACTAGAGGCGGATTGTTTGAATTACGAGACCACCAAGCCACTCGACGTGACGATTGCACCCCATCATGGATAAGAGAGCCCGGTGTAATTTCATGGCCTTTCTGAGGAGATCAACTATGATCTACCTATGGATTTGGGATGGCGATGGGAAGTGACTCTTCACATTCTCATGACCAGAGATGGTTTGGTGTGTGGCATTTGCGTCTGGCCCGCGTGGGCCCATACCTTTTGACATGTTTGGGTTTCTATGATTTGATTCTGATCTTGTGACACTTTGGCGTTTATGACGTAATGGACATGATCGACAACGCCGTGGATGTTTCCACGGGCCAGGTCGCTTTTGATGTGTTTGGAATTTCTATGCTTGAGTTTACATTAGTGGGCTTGTTACTCTTGATATTACTCATGATCTTTGTTTATTTGTTGGTGAGGGAGGCGTCGACTCTACGTGGACCCACCTCTTTCTTTTGACATGTCGGGTTTGTCGCTAAACGATGACCAACTCAGTTCTGGTAATAATGACATGATGTTTTAAGTATTAAGCACTGTCGTATTTTCGGCGATTTTACGATATACGCGGCTTTTGTATCTGATATTAATGATGGGAGACCACGGAATGACCCACTGGGGTGGTGGTCATAGTCTAATTATATCTGAGAGACGGGAAAGTTACACCGTTTACGATGTACCAGTGGATGAGTTTGGTGTACCGGATCAGCCGAAAGTTGGATTGATATTCCCTTTCTGCGGATGAGAGGTAAATTGGTGTTGACATGCTCAGGTCATACTTAGATATGTTGTGGTCGTATGAAGGACATACAGACGTAAACCCCACATGATTTAAGCATCCACCTATTCTTCCACATGCTAGAAATTTGGATTAAGCGAGAGAGTGAGGAGGCTACCTGGAGTGATCTGCCAGTTCAGGAAGAGTCGAAGCAACCGTGTTGGCTTCTTGTCAGAGTGGTTTAAAAGTATCTAAGTAATTTTGGCTGTCTTAGTCCACCATTCACAAAAGGATGGCAAGGTTAGAGTTTGTGTTGACTTCGAAGAGGATTTGAATAAGGCCCTGACCCTAAGGATGATTTTCCCCTCCCACACATCGATATGTTAGTTAGTGATCTTTGTGAGGCACCCTATGTTGTCTTTCATGGATGGGTTCACAGGGTATAATCGTTTTGATGGCTCAGAGGATGTGGAAGACTTCTTCATCAACGAGATAGGTACTTGCACTAAGGTTATGCCATTTTGGGTTGAAAAATGGGGGCCCACACTGTGGAGGCGCTACTACTATTCATGATATGATGCATAAAGATGTTTGGGGTATACGTGGATGACATGATGGGTGGGAAATCCCAGGCGGGCGGATCATGCAGCCTTCAGGGTGCTTTGAGAGGATCGAGATAGTTGAGTTGAGATTGAATCCAAGAAGTGCACCTTTGGGGTTACTTAAAAGTGCTAGATCACATTGTTAGTGAGGCGCCAGGTATAGAGGTTGATCCGAAGAACCAGACCTGCCGAAATGACTCAGGGGCGAGAGAAAGGGTGCAGAGGCTTTTAGGCGAGACTTCTGATACATCAGCCATTTCATTGCTAGGTAGCGAGAGATATGCAAGCATCTTTCGTCTTCGAGGAAGAACCAGCTGGGTTGGAATGATGATTGCCGGCGTGCTTTTGAGAAAGACCAAGGAGTGTTTACTTTCTCCCCCGGTTTAGTGCCTCATACCAGGTATTTACATATGTTTGTCGGTTTCGGATACTGCTTTGGGTTGCATGTTAGCTCGGCTGATGGTTCATGAAAGGGCGTGAAGGCTAATGTAAAGTAGAGGATGAGTGGAACTCTAAGAATTACAAATATGGGTTGAGCGCCTCTGTTTACGTTTAGCGTTGGTTTGGGCCACCCGGGAGACTTAAGCACTATGTGTGAGTATTCCATACTTTTGGTCTCCCGCGATTGGATCAGTTTGAGGTATACATTTGATAAACTGTTCTAAGCGGTAGGCTCATTGAGATGGTTGGTTCTATTGACAGAGTTTGATATTCAATATGTGACACAAAAATAGTTAAAGGGAAGCATTGTTGCAGATCATTTGGCTTCTTTTCCAATATTCGATGATAGATCGATTGACGATGATTTTCCTAATGAGCAATTTGTTTCAACGACCAGCATTATAAGATGGCGGTGTATGATAGTGCGCGCGCCAATCGATCAGAGTTTTGGTATTGTATCTTATTGATATCACCATAGGGTGATCACATTCGAATCAATTCGATTAGTATTTTAGATCATCACGGTTGACGAATAATATGGTTGAGTATGAGGCTTGCATTACGGGCCTAGAAACTGCGGCTGGATCTTGGCATAGGGCGGAGTTGGAGATCCATGGGGATTCCAATTTAGTTATCTGACCAGACCAAGGTATACGGAGGACTCGAGATGAAGAGATGAAGCCCTACCATGCTTACTTAGACCCTCTTGGTTGCCCGGTTGATCGTTCGCCACCTTAGCTTACGTGGTTAAGATTCTGCCAAGAGTGACTATCGACCATTGATGATTGAGACCAAGTTCGCACCCAGCTTCTTGTTGTTGATTGGAGATATTGAGAATCGGGATGGAGTTACCATGGTATCATGATATTTATCGGTTTTACGTCATGTGGCGTTTACCACGAGAACAGCCACCCAAGGATAGGAGAAGCGTTGAGACGAGTTGTACAGTTGTTATTTGTGGGGATGCGCACATAGGAGATCATCCAGATGGCCACATATTATTATTAATATGCGGACACGCCTCTTACCGTCAGTGGTGAGAGAGTTCATGCGGAGTCTGTGGCCCACACATGGGAGAGCCACATCTTTGACGATAGATCATGAGGGTAGTTGCACGGTTGACTATGGAGACAGATTGTTGCCGGTTGTACAAGATGTCCCCAGGTGTCAAATGGAGCTTGATACACGTGCCGCATGCGGAGGTTGCATGCACTTATCCCCTTGGCCGTTTCAGTATGGGGTATTGTGTATTGGGAAAGATCTCACCCGAGTCTTCACAGTGGACATGAGTAAATCACGGTGGCTATTGATTATTTCACTAGAGGTAGATTGGAAGCTACTTCTTATCTTTGGATCTGTGGCAGTAAACAAAAATTCATGGGTGGCATTATCTACCAGTGCCTGGATCTATGAGTTGAATCTCTAGATGGAAGGAAACATTTGGAAGTAAATGGATCTAACAGTCTGAGATAATGATGTCTTTTTGGCATCATGAATCTTATCTTTGCATATAGACCCTGATTAATGGGCAGTTGATGTTATAATAAAATATCAGAAGTTTTAAAGAAATTATAGTTGAGACTTCCAGGATTAATTGAGCTCCCTTTGCATTATGAAACTAATATGCATCTTTTAATTACTTCTAAAGGATCTCACACTTAACTGTGTATCTTAGCATGAGTGATCTTTTTCTTAGATTAGATGGGATATAAGGTAGCATGGTATCAGATATCTAGAAACGAGTGATTGAATCTGATTGTAGATCAACATCATTTTGATGAGAGGATTGACAGATGCATGGGGCTATCAGAGAAAGACTGTGCATTCAGAGAAAGAAAATTACATTTCAGGAAGTTTAAAGCGACCTAGTCTTGAGAAGGTTCTCAGAGTTGAATCATGACCTAGAGGTAATTGGACCATTGGAAGCATTGCCATATTAATCAGATTAAACTCAGAGGAAGCAAACACAGTTAGCAGACCGACGGAAATCGTTCTGGAAGCACGATCAGTGTGGATTGGTGAAGTTTTAATAGATCATGATTAAATTCAGGGTGTAATATTTTGATAATATGAATTATTTTTTTATTAATATATCTATTAACTAAACCTTTTGACTCATGGTTTATGTGACCTATTCATTCAGTGTTCTTTCTTATTTTTGGTTGGGGCATATACAGTCATTCATTATGTTGGATATGACATTATATTTATGGTATTCTGATTTGATTATTTCTCATCTATTATGTTCTTTTCTTCTCCATTTTGTTTTTCATTATCTATCTTTGATCAGTTTCTATCATCTCATTAGTTTCATATGGTGTGTATCTCTTCGACTACAGTCAGTTTATCACACCCTTTTACGATTACTTTGTCAGTTTTGATCTATATGAATTCTTGGTTGAAGACCATTAAATATTGAGATTTAGTTCTTTAAATTGAGTTCTTGTTAAATATAACGTTAAATACCGCTAGTGATTATTAAATCTTCAAAAAAATAAATGTTGTTTGATATTACATTACTCGTTGGTTTGAGATTATTATTATATCGAGGTTTGATGTAACATTATCAGAATCCTTTCATGGATTGAATAATACATTAGATAGGTTTGAGTTAGCCAGACCTTCGGTCTGGATCAAATGCCTGTCTGCTCCATTTTATAGTGACCTTTGACAAGCGTTCTTAGGATGTGAGTTGTTGATGTTGTGGCTTTGTTACGTTGTATCGACTTGTTTTCTTCTTGCAACATCCATTCATCATTTTCTATCAACTCAGTCTTCTTCACTCATATTGATCATGATATCATTGGCCAGTATCCATACTGATTGCCTTATATCGTTGACATTGTTATTGGTTGTGTTGGTGCTTTGCCCTTCACGATCCTTTGATCTTGCATTCTTGCGGCATAAGTTTGGCGATGTTATTGGGTATTTGGGCCTTCGTTTCCCATCATGTCATTCACCTTTCACCCCAGCCTACATTCGGTCGAGTCGTAGACCACCACGAGACCATGAGATCGTGTTTGCTTGAGCATTTTATATGGACGGGTTCTATCTCTTACGATTGAGTACGGGATGTCGACGAGGTCTACATTCTTGAGGAGTATCGAGGGTCTATATTGCTTCTCCGCTGGTTGCTTGCCTCAGGTCCATGATTAGATATAGATGATACAGAGAGTCGGGACCATTGATAGCCCATTATTGATGCTCTGACACGTTCACATTGGGGCATACCCCCATCCTTTCATGTTAGCATTGGCTCGTACGCATGTACATCGGCAGCCCATTTCACCTAGAGATATTTTGGCATCAAAGTTTGAGTGTGCTCCACATGCAGCTGGGTTTCTTTATACAACAGAGTGCTTCTAAGGGCTAGCCTAGGGTAAGATTCTCTCATATTCGTCAACTCAATAGGGGTGCACACTGGCGCACACCCCATATGTTGTCTTGTTCGCTTGTTCAGACGATTGGTTCTTCAGAAATTTATTTCAGAGTTTTTTTCATCAAGGCACTTGCATATCAGATGTGCACACTAGGGCATACCCTATATTAGTTTTATGGAATGAAATGGATGATTTTTTCACGAATGAGTGATTGTGATGTTTTCAGCTCTCTGACTTTGACCGCATGTGCAGTTATGAGATTTTGACATGGCGTTGATACCACTAGGCAGAGGCATAACCCCTTTCTTTCACCTTGGTCACATTTGTGAGATTGTCCTACAGGGACATACCCCTTATTTCGTCTTGTTAGTAGTTCTTGGTTTCTAAACATCATTTGTGGCACTTTGTCTGGGCATCCTTTTGTCATGAGTCGATATCTCAGCGGTTACATCTAAGTTCCCATTATGCTCTAGGTTTCGTTTTAGGTCATCCCATTCAGTTTAGTTAAAATCCCTAGAGCCTTAGTTTGGCATCTATCCCTTTTTTAATGCAGTGGTTCTCGATTTTCGCCCGGATTCTACCCTTCTCGTCCTTCTCCGTTGTCATCAGGGCCCTTCTCGGTACTGGCCGGATTCCCTTCTCGGGGAGTACTCGGATCCTACCTTTTTCCGGTACTCACCCGGATATTACCTTCTCACGATCTGCTTCCGGATCGCGCTTCGCAGTCTTCTCTTGGATCTTCACATTTCGGTACTCGCCGGATCTATTCGGAATTTTCGCCCGGTTCTACCTTTTCGGTACTCACGGTTCCTTTTCTCCGTTTTCGCTCGGATCTACCTTTTCGGTACTCACGGGATTTTACCTTCCGGTACTGCCCGGATCCCACATTTCCGGTACTGCTTGAATCCATTTCCGGTACTGTGGATCCCCATTTCGGTACTCTCTCGAATCTGCCTTTCGGTACTCACCACGGATTTGCAGCCTTCTACGATACTCATTTCGGATCCACATTTCGGTACTCCCGAATCCCACATTAGGTACTCGCGGATCCCATTCGGTACTCTCGGATCCTGCCATTGTCACGAGGATTTTCCCTTCCTTTTACATTGCATCACGATTTTCTTCCGTGCTAGCCAGTTACGCCGGTTCTCTTGGATTCCACCTTTCGGCACTCGTGGGATTCTACCTTTTCAGTACTCCTGGATTCAACCTTTTGATTACTTGCCGGACCTTTCTCTATAGTTTGCTCGGATCACTCATCTTCCGAGCATCATGCCTAGTTTTCTTCAGAATCCTCAATCGGATGACTCTATTAGATTAGTCTTCGGTACTAAGTAAGGGGCAAAAATTGTTGGTCATCTTGTTTCTTCACTAGAGTTCATTTCACTCCTTGCATCTTGCACTTCTCACCACGATTCACTTTCGTTCATTAGTTCTCTTGAAGAGGGGCATATTTTTTAGACCCTCGATTTTGCCCCCTCAAACACTTGCATTTATCCTATGGGTGTCGCACTCACCCATGGTTATCATATAACACCATTAGGGCCCTTTAGGCTTAGTCACGTCTCTACGAGCCTCGGGTGGGCTTGTATGTGTGGTCCGATCGTATGTAGTTCACTTTAGAGTGTCATCATGGCTTATTTTTTTAGTTATTGGCATCGTGCTATAGGGAGCAAGTGGGGCCCACCCGAGGTTTTAGCTCAATCAAAGTTTATTAGAGTATGTCAAATTTGGAGCACTTGAGCTTGTTTCGATCATATCTCCCTTGTCCGAACTCAGAATTGTTCAATGTTTGTTTTGTTGGATTCCTTATTTGCCAAGAAGGTTTCTGTTAAAAATTCATAATTTTTTTCAACCGTTTGACTAATCGGTTTGATTGGTTCATCAGGGCAATACGTATACAACACTGTTTTTTTTTTGGGTGATTTTGGTGAGCACTCCTCCTTGTTTCGATCATATCTCCCTCATCTGGACTTGGAATGGTGCACCGTTTTTGTTGGTCTCCTTATTATTCAGGGAACATTCTATCAAAATTTCATAATTTTCCTCAACCGTATGGACTGGTTGGCATCTGGTTCAATTGGTTAGTCGGGCCAGCTTGTGTGGAGCGTTGTTTTTTTGTGATTTTGGGCGAATCTGTGGTTCAGACTATAAGCTCCAATGATATGGGCAGTGTGGGTCCATTTGGGCCTTGGATTAAGATACATGCAGCCCACCATGAATCCATATGGATACTTGGTGGTGAAACAAATTTGGCTTAAGATATTCGACCATGGAAAATGAGGAGGAAGGTTAATGGGAAGGCTGTTCCGAGACTGATTGGGCTCTTTAAAACTTGAAGGTGGAAAAACACCAGGTAGGCTCAGAAGATGAGGTGGGGAATCAGTACAAAAAGGAGAGGAGAAGATCAAAGTGGAAGGACCTTTGGAGGACACTTTCAGAGACTCCAGCATGTTTCTTGATTACGCTTGGATGCTTAGCTTGGTTTCTTTTCTGCGTTTTGTGGAAGAGGTAAGAAATAGACCCTGGCTCCACTCTATTCTTTAAGAGACATTCTGATCAAATTTGAGGTTTCTCCTCAACCATTTGAGTACATGAGAGCCGGTTCAACAGTTTCTGCTGGGCAGTCTAGGTTTTAGAGAACAACGATTTGTTTTGATTGGTTCTCACTCATCCGAGCTGAGAATCGATCACCGTTTGTTTTGTTAGATTCCTGAATCTTTTAGGAAGGTTCTGGAAAGATTTTGAGAGCCTCTATCAACGAGATGGACTGGTTGGGAAACGGTCCCGGTCGGTTCATTTAGGTTAGGTTGCGAGAGCGAGGTTTGGGTAGTTTGGTTTGTTTTGATTGGTTCTCACTCATCCGAGCTGAGAATCAATCACCGTTTGTTTTGTTAGATTCATGAATCTTTTAGGAAGGTTCTGGAAAATTTTGAGAGCCTCTATCAACGAGATGGACTGGTTGGGAAACCAGATCAGTCGGTTCATTTAGGTTAGGTTTTCCAGAATGATAGTTTGGGTACTTTTCTTTGTTTGGGTTAGTTCTTGGTCATTCGAAATCGGAATCGCATTCCTTTTGTTTTGTTAGATTCCTGACTCTGTGAGGCCTCTGACAAAGGTTCAAAAATTTTCTCAATCGTTTGGACTTGTTGAGAGCCCAGATTCAGCAGGTTGTGCAAGACGGCTCATGGGCAGCCCCTATTTTAGCATGTTTTAGAGTCCTCGAGATCTATCATGGCGTGCTCTTAGATTTGCCCCGGGAACCTGTGGAGGCTGCCTTTGGAGTCTGAGTTCATTTCGGTTTGAACAAAGTGGGGTGAGTAGACATCTTACCGGGATTAGTATGTATGGTTTGTTTGTAAGTTTTAAAAGGGATGTGTGATAAAGTAAACAAACCTTACCTCCTGACTGTTTCCTTTCTTTTGGTATGGGATCAATATTTGGTTTTAAAATGCATGATGTATGACCTGTTGCCCTACTATTCACATATCACATGGCTAGGGACCTCAGGTACTTGCTTAGGCGTTGGTATTTGTATTCATATGCGCATGTTGTTTGGATTTTGACACATTTGTGATGCATTTGAGCCTTTGGCCGACCTCTTATGCGGGTGCTTGGCTAGGGACGGAAGGTATGTACTTTAATGTTGGGTATTAGATTTCACATGGATGCTTTGTGTTTGGGTGTCATGCATGCTTGCTATGTTTGTTGGCTAACCTTTGATGTAGCGTATGGCGGGGACTACAGAATTTACACGCTATTTGCCCCTTTTGGTTAGTGTTTTTAAGCATGCTAGATACCAATTAAGTTGGTCTGAACTAAGTTGTGTGTTTAGCCTAAGAGACTATCTGATATGTGACCCATATGCTCCTACATGCAATTCACTAGTAGAGACCGGAGTTAGGGCCTAGAGGGTGCTACCTCATATGAGTACCTTCGATAGGTATCGACCCAGGACCAATCTAGTTTTAAGCGGACCGCTTTTCCATCTTGAGTCATTGGGGTTTTGTTCTTACTTTTCACTATAAAATAACAACAAAAAGTAAGTGGCGACTCCAAAGAAAAACTGTCCTCCTCGAGGACGGATTTTCCAAAACTCGAAAATCAACCCACATTTTCTTTTCATTTTTTTTACATTTTCCTTCCATTTAAAAGCAAGTCGCGCCGGCCCGTGGATCGGGTAGGGTCCACATGGTGATGTGGCAGAAAAAGTTTGGATAGGGAAAGAAGTCTTATATGATCCGCAGGAGGCGGGTGTTCGAGTTCTGAAGGCTTTTGTTCATATTCAGATGAAGGTCAAGCAGTCAAAAGCAAAGCGGTGCATATTTCTTGGCTGGCATGAAGGTGGCGCTCTGGTTGTATGATCCAATTGACAAGAAAGTTGTCAGAAGCCGAGATGTTGTATTCTTGGAAGATCGGACTATTAGAGCATTGACAAGCAGGTCGACTAAGTCTGAATGCGATGATCTTGTTGACTTAGATCCTCTTGATCCACACATTGTTCATGATATTAATGAAGTGCGAGACACCTCATGATGATGCGTCGGAAGATGATGTTTGAGCGGAGATTGAGGGGGGTAGCCACCCCAAAGTCACTACCTGGACCGTTAAGAGGAGATCTACCAGAGAAAAACAACCATCCAGAAAATATTCTTCAAATGAGTATGTGATGATATCATATCAGGGTGAGCCAGAGACTTATCAAGAAGTCTTGAAGCATGAGAACAAAACTGAATGGCTTAAGGCAATGAAAGAGGAAATGAAGTCTTTTGCATGACAATCACACCTATGATTTGGTGAAGCCACCTAAAAGAGAATTTTGAAAAATAAATGAATGTGACCGAAGAATGATGAAACGATTCTCAGCCAAAGATTCAAAGAGCATGACTTGTTGTGAAAGGTTTTGGTCGGAGGAAGGAGTTGATTTTGATGAGATGTCTCACCAATTGTGAAGATGTCCCTCCATTGAGCGTAGCGGTATAGCTGAGAGTATGAATTTAAGTTGAGCAACAGTGTGAACCGCATTTTGCATGGTGACTTAGAAGAGGAAATTTATATGGAGCAACCTGAGGGCTTCATAGATAAGGGTAATGATCAGTTAGTTTGCAAATTGAAGAAGAGCTAGTATGGATTGAAGCAAGCACCAAGGCAGTGGTACAGAAAATTCGATTCTTTCATGACTGACCATGGGTATTTAAGAACCATTTCAGACCATTGTTTGTTTGTGAAGAAATATCCAGATGATAATTTTATTATTCTCTTGCTTTACATCGATGATATGCTCATTGTGGGTCAAGACATGAGCAAGATTAGCAAGTTGAAGTCAGAATTGAGCAAGTCGCTGCCATGAAGAATTTGGGTCGACCAAAGCAAATTCTTGGGATAAGAATTGTTAAGTGACAGATCACTTGAGGTAATTTGGTTATCTCGAGAAATTATATTAAAAGGTTCTTGAGAGGGTTCAATATGGACAAAGCAAAGCACATTAATTGTCCACTTGCAGGCCACTTCAAACTTAGTTCAAGTCAGTGTCCTACAAGTGATAGAAGAAAAATGAGATCTGAGAAAATCCCTATGCTTTGCTTGATTGGTTCTTTGATGTATGCCGCATGGTTTGTACTCGGCCAGAGATATTGCTCCACGTAGTTAGGGTTGTTAGTCGATTCTGTCTAATCAGGGAAATAACAACTGGCGCGGTGAAATGGATTTTGAGGTATCTTGGGGGCACTAAAGATGAGTTTGTGTTTTTGGCAAAGGCTGAGCCTATTCTTGATGGGTTCACAGTTACGATATGTTGAGTGATATTGATAGTTGAAAATCTACTTACAGTTGTTGATTACTTTTGTAGGGAGGCAGTGGCATGGAAATGTTGGAAGATTATAGAAATGTGTTGCTCTCCACACAAAAAGTGAGTTCATCGCCATCACGAAGCTTGCAAATTGTGTGGTGAAGAAATTCTTACAAGGATTGGGTTTGAAGCAAGAAGAATTACGTCCTTCATTATGATGTCAGTCTGATCCACTTGATAAAAATTCTTCATTTCATTCGAGATCGAAACACATTGATATTAGATATCATTGGATTAAGTGATGTCTTGAATGATAAGTTGTTGCAACTTGAAAAAGTTCACGCGATAAGAACGCCGGATATGTTGACTAAGGCATTGACTAAGGATAAGCATGAGAAATTAATGATTTTAAGCGAATGGTGAATCCTCCACATAAGTCGGGAGGGGGAGAATTGTTAGGTTTCCCTCCTTTATGGGACTCATCAATTTGCTAAATATGGTTTGCTATTTTGGCATGCACCTTGGTTGCATGCATGACTCTTGAGCATATCCAAGAGACTTGTTTTTGCGATGCATGACTCTTGGTATATCCGAGAGACTTGGTTTGGCGTCTGCGGGACTCTTGGTATTGGTTTGGAATCTTCAAAGGGAAAGAAAAGGGTTTTGTGGCATTTTTTGGGATGATATCATCTTGGTTGGCTCGCGAAGGCATTCGGCTTGATCTTGGTTGAAAAATTGATCTTCTTCTTCTCCATTTTGAGGTGCCACAAAAAATCAGCAAGTTTGTTCTTCAAGTGAGTAACGTTTCTCCACTTGATATTGGGACTGCTGTGGTTTGTTCTTAGAGATTTGGTTCATTTTTTGTAATTATTTTCCTCTTGTGATTTACACCTTGGTGTGTTTGTAAGGCTTATGCCTTTTTTGGCCACTTTGTAAACTCTTTTGGTGATAGTAGAAGAAACTGAGCTACCGGTCATCGTGGACGTACCTCAGGTTATTTAAGGGAACCACGTAAATCTTGTGTGCTCATTTATTTTCTGTTATTTTATTTTATGTTATATTGCTTCCATTGATTTACACTTGTGGAAAAGCCTATTTTTCCCAACAACATTCTCCTTCAAGTGGAGGAGAGAATGGAACACCGAGTCTACTTCTCTTGTGGCTCTGAACGAGCGATCCTCATTTTTTTTTGTTGTTTCCCATGCGGTATTATATTGCTTTCGACGGGTTTTAGTGTGTGGAGGCTTGTAATGGAAGCGACCTCGAGCCTTTCCTTCAAACCATGAAAGACATCACAAAGTATGTAATCCATATATTTTAGGTTTAGTAGAGACAAATTGTAGTAGTGACCATGTAGATAAAATTTGTAATGGCGCCGGTAGGGTGGCGATTAGTCAGGTAATGGGTCGTGTTCGGTGTGGAGTGTCCAGTGCGGATCGTGTCAACGTCGTCCAGCCCAGGCAGGCACGAATAATGAAATGTCCCGACGATGCAGTTAATCGGCCGGCGCGTTTATTATTCGTGTTAGGCGGTCCCCGACGAATATGACCCATTAATTGATTATTTAAATAATACAAAGTATAATTAATCACTCCATGCATATTTAACACAAATAACCTATTAAATTTAACATGTTGTGTTTTATTATTTTTAAATTAATAGGAATTATAATTAATAATTCATTTTTAAACACAAATAACTTATTAAATAGGTTAATTAATTAATATAATAATTAAGCGGGTCAGTGGTCAAATTCGTGTTAGCGAGTCGACACGGGCTATAATTACATTTATTAAACGTGTTAAGCGGAATTCGACACGAATATGACGAAACGATTATCGCGGCTTGAGCCACGCCATGTGTTGGGTTCGGTGTGGGTGCGTGTGAGATTCGAATTTTGCTGAAGCCACACTAGGCCTCGGGTATGATTTTTGGGTTTGGGCCGAAGCTCTCAATTTTAATAGAGGAATATGGATTTTTTGGAAGGAAAGCATTGACATACACGTCCTCAAAACCCTCCCCTTGTTTATTCATATGAGTGTGCAAAACAATACAAGCCACATGGCTATTTCAGTTGTTTATGGTAGTCAAATCCTAAGGAAACATCTGCGGCAAGATTTAAGCCATAACATTTTAGGGTTGAGAAAGGTGGCTCATGATGGAGGACTTCAACAGTAACAAGCTTGGAAACCTGAGCCGGACCAGTTGTAGTGAGGTGATCATGTAAGATAAATTTGTAATAGCCTTGGGTGCTGACTTTTAGGTCGGAGTCGAAGCTCTCGGTTTTCAATATTGGAGAATAGTTCTTTGGAAGGAAAGCATTGACATACACGTCCTCAAACCCACCCCAGTTTATTCATATGAGTATACCAGAGAACAAAACAAGCCCATCTTAGCTTCTTTCCAGTTGTTTATGGCAGTCCAAATCCTTCTCCTAAACTGTAATCATTTGTATGGCAAAATTTAAACCATATCTTTTTAGAGGTTGAGGAAAGGCGGCTCGTGGTGGGGGACTTCAACTCAATAATAAGCTTAGAGGAAACCATAAACCAGGATAGGATAGACAATAGAAGATGTTCGCTTTCATCAATTGGATACATGAGCATGGGCTTCTGGATATGGGATTTTTGGACAAAATTCACTTGGACCAGAGGCGATGCACCCTCTTCCTTCAAAGGAGCATGTCTTTACCAAGCTCTCTGTAATCTTGAATGGAACATGTGCTTCCAAATTCAAAGGTGACAATCCTCCCAAAGTTGCATTTAGATCACTCACCTGCGTCTATTAATCTTTTAGATGATATTCAAATATCTCAACAAAATAAGTTTAGGTTTTAAGCAGCTTAGTTAACCCATCCGGGCTTCTAGAAACTCATCAAAGATAGTTGGAAGGATAATCTCCTCCTGACAGAAAACAATAATCACCTTGGAGACAAGCTTAGTCAATGGAATAAGGAGAACTTTGGCTATATTGAAAGAAGGAAAAGAAGACCGTGGGCCAGACTAGCAGGGATTCAAAAAGCTTTGGTCACCCTGGGTAATAAACACCTCCTCAAATTCAATTAGAAGTTGCGGGCAAAACTAGAAGATACACTTAATCAAGAAGAGCTCATGTGGTTTTAAAGATCCAGGGAAGAGTGGATAAAATCCGGAGATAGAAACACTAAGTTCTACCTTGCGGGGATAGTGACTAAAAATCAAAGGAAAATGGTAGAAGATTTGAAAGATGATGAAGGGAATTGGAGGGGGTAGTACAAAAAATATTTCCACAAGCTATTTCAGCAGGAAGATACATGTGATCACCCCATTCTGATTCCTAGCCAAACTCAATGCTGAAAACAATATTTGCATGCTACAGAAACTAGTCACAAAGGAGGAGGTTAAAAGGGCAGTGTGCTAGATGGCTCTATTCAAATCCCCCCGAATGGGTTACACATAAGCTTTTACCAGAACTGTTGGGAGACAGTTGGAGACACCCTCTACAAGCACGTAGCAGATTTTAGTCATTTGGGACACCTCGCAAAAGGCTTGAATGATACACTTCTGGTCCTGATTCCAAAGCTCAAACACTCCGAAACCATTTCTCAATTCCGCACGATTAGCCTATGCAATGTAGGATATAAGATCATCACAATGACTTTTCAAACAGATTGAAGGAAGTCATGCCAGGCCTTGCGGCTCAAAATCATAACAGCCTTCATTGCATCGAGCAGCAAATCACAGACAATGTCACAATATATGGGAAGGTATATCATGGGAAATAAAAAATTAGGTAAGGGATTCATGCTAATCAAAGTAAATCTGGGAAAAGCATATGATAGGTTGTCTTGGAGATTCATCAAGGACACGCTTGAAACAGTGGGCCTCCTCAATCCCTGGATGAGGGCATGTACTATATTGGGAGCCTCAAACATGTCAATAATGTGGAATGGAAAAATATGGATTTGGTTCAGACCATCTAGAGGAATTAGACAAGGAGATGCTGTTTCACCCTGCCTTTTCCGTCCTCTGCATGAAAAGGTTGGGGCACATCATCAACCATGCGGTGGAGGCATGACGTTGGAAGCCCATTTAGCTCTCTCGTACCGGCCCCAAACTCTCTTATTTTTTATGCAGATGACCTTCTTCTTTTTGCAAAGGCCTCAAATAGATATATTGAAGTCATCCTAGAATGCCTGGAGAGTTTTTGAACTATGTCGGGACAAAAAGTAAGTTTGCACAAATCGAGTATAGCCTTCTCTCGAGGAGTAGAAGAATCAATGGCTAGAAGGATCTTTGAATTATCCGATATCCCTATCACAAGTAATCTGGGGAAGTACCTAGGAACCCCTTCCATCATGGGTCGTGCGTAATCTGGCATGTTCCAAGATATCCTAGATAATTGAAGGAAGGTTAGAGGGCTGGAAAGCTAAATTTCTTACTATGGCAGGAAGAACAACTCTTGCCAAATCTATGATCTCCTCTATACCGTTGTACACCATGCACACCACCCTTCTGCTCATAAATCTGTGTGACAAAATAGATCATATGGTTAGAAGATTTATCTGAGAAAACAATCAAGGCAGGAGGAAAGTAAGCCTAGTAAGATGGGACTTGGTTATGGCTGGAAATGAGAATGGGGCCTAGGGATAAGAAGAATGAGAAACACAAATTTGGTGTTCATGGCAAAGCTGGGTTGGAGAATAATCTCGGATCCAGAGAACTTGAGGGCAAAGATAATCCATAAAGGAGACTCCTCAAATGCTTGGAAAGGTCTGGTAGCCGCTTCAAATCTTATCAAAAAAGGAAAAAGGTCCAAGGCTTATAATGGAGAGAAAATTTTGTTTTGGAGAGACAACTAGATAGAAGGAGTTCCTCTTCTTAATTTAGCTCAAGGAGATTGATGTAGATTCTATAAAATAGTGAAAGACCAGTAGGAACCGGGGAGAGGATGGAGATGGAAAATTTTACGTGGCATGGTTCCCTCCCATATTGAGTACAAACTAGCTACTATAATTCTTAGATCTGATGATGAGGATAAAGACAACTTATTGGAAGCTAAGCAAAAATGGTAAGGTCACAATTACTTCTGCCTACAACCTCACCCTGACGGCTTAAGCAATCACTCTAGATGATATATGGAAACTAATTTGGAAGCTAAAAGTTCCTTAGAAGATACAAACCTTTCTTTGGCTGATTTACCATGGGAAGATACTAACTAAAAGGGGAAGAATGGGGGTTCATCAACCCCACTGCCACTGATGCACCGAGAGTCAGAATCGAGATTACATTTTCAGATTTTGTCCCAAAGGAAACCAGCTTTGGAATGTGTTGGCATCCGAAGGGCTGAGGAGGGGACCACAAAACTTTACATTCCAAGAATGGTTCTCTTGGAACCTGAATGCTGAGTTTCAAGGAGAAGATGAGTCATGGAATGGAAAGTTTGCTATAAATCTTTGGTGGATTTGGAAAAGGAGAAATGATGAAATTTTTAATGCAAGGGAGTTAAACTGGGAAGGGAAGGTGGCGGCAATAAAAAATTATTGCTATGAAGTCATGAGAGCAAACTCAAACCATTGCATCGTAAATGGTGGCCAAGGGAAACACGTTACTACAAGAATAGGATGGTGTCCACCCTTTCCAGGCTGGATACACCTAAACACTGAACAAGAGGTGTCTTCAAGGACAACCAGGGTTGGTGGATCAATGGTTTCTCAGCAAGAGTCGAGGGCCGCTCGACTGAAGAGGCCGAACTTTGGGCCCTTTTACAAGGCCTTGAGATTTCTTGGGAGAGAGGCATGAGACGCCTAAGAGTGGAAGTTGATTCCCTAAAGGTGATGCAGTGGATGAAAGGGAGGGAAGGGAAGGGAAAGAGACTCCATTTGCTAATTTGATTGAAGAATGCAAGGAGAGGATTTGACGGAGTTGGGTGATTTAGATAAATCATATATACAGGGAGGGCAATCGAGTAGTAGACCCCATGGCTAAACGAGCATTGAAACTCCACCAAGGAAGGTTGAAGATGGAGTTGTCCGCCAACAGACACCGAAGATGTGTACCAACAAGATTTGAGGGGCAGGACTTGGCCAAGAAGCGTGCCATGTAATAGCTAGTTCCCAAGGGTAACCCCCTCATTCTAATCTGAAAAAAAAGAAAAGAAAATGAGAGTTTATAATTAATGTTAATTGTATTTTTTTTTAAAATTTTATTAGATAACTAAATATAAGAAAATTATTTTTCTTAATTTATTTTAGTATTTTTTAGGAACCAAACACAACCTAAAACTAAAATTTTTCCAAAAGACAATTACAATGATGTTTAAAAGCTCTTGAGATATTAAATATCACGTTTTGATGATTGTTATACATATAGAGAGATTTTTTTGTTTTCTTCAAGATGAATTGTCTTAAGAATGAATTGATTGATTCATATTCATATAAAAACAAAATGATATTTGACGAATCAACTTAACGAGTTCAAGCAACTTAATAACCTAATTTAAATTATTAAACATATTTAATAAAATAATTTAATATCATAATTTAAATTTAAAATTAATTTTAAGTATTAAATTAAAATAATTAATATGTTTTAATCTTATTTACCCATATCTAATCACAATATATTTGACAAGACTTCACAACCATGATTCATTTTCTATAACATATATTTTAAAATTATTTAATGAATCAATAATACTTTCACTATGAACTTTTAATACATAAATAATTATTATTATTAATTTTGGTTCAGGGGAGGGGACTCTACCCGTTACAAGCTTAAAACACTTTGGCTTGCAATTCTCCTTAGCCACTACTTGCCTCCTCTATTAAGAACAACTAGATCCCTCTACCATGTCGTTCATTCCTCGATTTAATGGTGGGTCTTGAGGATGTTCCTCAAATAAATTTCAATTTCCCACTCAATTGTTGTGCAGGTTTTAAAATTCTAGGGAGTGATTCACCTTTTCTTAGTATCTCGAGTTTTTATTACCCATTGGCTTGATGTTCTATCTCAGCTACTGCCCTTATTAGCTTGGAAGTGTGGCCTTCGTGTTTCCCTCTTGCCTTGATCGGTTGTCCCTTTTCTTCTCCCCCCCGTTAGTCACGTTATGCATGAGTGTTTTTATTAGGGTGAGATATTCCTACGAGTCCCATTTGATCCACGCACTTGAACTTCCAGAGCTTTTCCCTTGCTCTTATTCATGTGTGATGTATAGGTGTTTTCCCCCACCTTATAGAGGATTCTACCAGTTTCTCTTTCCTCATTCAAATCTTGTGGGACCCTGCTTTCTCATATCGACTGATTGCATCAAAGCGGGATACTCTCTTGCCATTTGAGGCGGTTTTTTATAGGTTGCCTTTGAAAGTCCCTTTGCTCTGCATTTCGCATACCACTCTCCTACATCTTCCTCGTGATATTGACTACTTTGATGACTGCAAAATCTACTCAGTGCTAACATTTATGGCTCATAGGTGGGAGATCTTGATTCCTTTTCTAAACCATTCCTTAATCAATACTGGGGTTGATGTCCTCCTTATCACTGGTCATACTTCTAGTTCCGGTGGTGTCGTTTCCTACTCTATAGGGCATTCATCCTTTCGGTGATTGAATCTACCATAACTAAAACACACAAAGTGAATGCCTTATTATTCAATTTTCCTTACCTTAGGCCGGAGTCGAAACTTAGAGATCTACGGATTTTCCAAATCAATTTTCATGTACATTCAGGCAAAATGAGCCCTTAAGACCAAGGATGTAGCTTCATAATTTTAACAGGCTTACCTTTATCTCTCCAACTTTCTGCAAATATCATGTACTCTCTATGGTAGGCAGGTGAAACAAGGAGGTTTTTCATGTCGTTATGCTCAAGGTCGAAGTTTGACTACCATGGTCGAACAATGAGGTAGTGATTGAAGATCATCCACGGTCCACTTTATTTTGCGAAATCATTGTGCTCCATTACAACAAACTTAACAAGGAAAAACACATTATCTATCGCCATTAGGTCTATTGCTACTTCGGTGTCCATGATGAATTAATTCTCTGAAATAAGGTTTTGTATCCTATAGATCGACCAAGAAGTTTTATAATCAGGGTTTGTTTCCGTAATGTGATTCTACCTTTCTCTTCCTTTGAGACTTGTGGCCAACAAGGGTCCTCATCTTAACTAGGTTAAGTAAATCTTCTTCATCGAGACCCGATCATTTTATCTATTGACACTAAAATAATTTTTCGGCTTAAATGGTAGTGGAATGGAGCGAATAGATATGCAAGCCAGGCCATGAACCTTAACCAGCAATGTGAAGCTCATGAGAATCATCCATTGGAAAGGTCGGGGATATTTCTAGAATTTTTAAATTTGTCAAAGTTGCAAGCAAAGAAAATTGAGACTTTGTGTCACTTATCCTCACACAAGTGAAGGAGGAGGGCACGACAAGGCCCAGGACTATTTAGCCCCGAGATTTTCTAACATTAGTGGGCTCATTTCGCCATATAAATCCAAATATCATAATATAACTTGTAAAACTACCAGTAGTGGTATTTAAAATATCTTATACATATATTCTGTCTCATTTTCTTACTTACACAAATTCACTATTACCAAAATATTACATTTACATTACAAAACCAAAATCAAAACCTACATCAAGTGGACTCCTATTCTTTGTATTGATCACATTTATCTTGGAATGTCTCGGATGTCCTCTTTAGCACCTACACGGATGAAACACCAATGCTAAGCTTATAGCTTAGTGGGAAACAGATAACAGATAACAGATATGACCACTTGAAGTGGTCCACAATTACAGGATACATATAACATAATGCATATGTCAAAGTTTACGTATAACCTAATTCTTATCATAGAGTTTTCATACCTCCGTAAGTCTGAAACGAGAATCTTATCTGAGAGGGCACGTATGTACAATACATAATCAGAGAACACTGTGGCGATTGCTACGCTTTTCTTATTGTTCATTATTCATATTCTTATCATATAAATGTTTGCACAGTATGGAGCCGGTAAAAATGAATTGGAGGGACCTGACACAACAGGTACTTTCAGTGCAGTCTGATCTTGAGCAGACGTGTACGCCCACGTGCAGAAGTGTCGTAGCATAATGTGGGAGTGTGGATTGCTTAAACAACGTGCATATTCATTCACTATCAGTCTATTGAGCATACAATTATAAATATTATTGAGCTTGTTATATTGTTCTTAATCACATTGGCAAATAAGGCGACAAACAATGTTTGCTTGATAATGAATAGAAATGTGAGGAGTGCGAAGCATTTTAATATAACACCTTGTATGAATTTTTCATTCCTTGGGATCTCAATTAATCCATTTTTATGCTATCTATCTTCCATTGAAGTCCAAATAAAAAGTAAAGTTTACAGAATTAACCGACAAAAGAACAAAAGCGAAACTATGGCTTGACCTAGGCGTGGCAGTGCTATGCCTAGGCATGAAGTTCTCACTTGACATCATTCTCGGAGAGAGGGTCTCGGGGTTGCCCACAAGTGCACTCCTACTCCTATAGGCATAGAGTGCCATGTTGAAACCGAAAATGGATGAGTTTCGATATTCACTAAATCATTCAGCAAAACAAAAACCTTCGAAACCAACCACATATCTGGCTTAAACCAACCAAAATACACATGTATTGAAGAGTTAGGGTTTTCCTAACCCAAACATAGACAAAGAGGGAGTTAGGTTAATTTCCTAACATCAAATGAGAAATTTCCATACTTATAGTTTCCATACTAACAAATATGAGAGTTCCTAACCTTAATCTTCTTGAAACCTTCAAAACTTGACTTTTCTTCCTTCCTTTTACTTGAAGAAGAGAACTCCAGCAATGAGCAAGGAAATGCCCAACATGGCTCCTTCTCTCCAAACCGTAGCCCTAAGTCTTCTCTAAGCCAAAATGAGAAAATCTTCTCATTCAAAGACCACTTTTTGGTCTTATCCCCAATTTAGCTTAAGGCCATGTTTGAGTTATCATATTTTGGACTTAATTTATTAGTTCTTGCATTTTAGTCCTTTATCTTTCCTTCATTTGCAACTCTACTTATCCAATTTCTACTCTAACATATACTTTTCTTACATAATGACCTTAAAGTCCTCATTTTGAAAATCACCAATTTACCCTTAGTACTTCAATTTCCAACAAAATGCAAATGTTACTTATATTATACCCTAATCATGTGGCATGACCGCGCTGATGGGGTGTCTGCGAGAATGTCACGCTAATCTTGGGACTCTTTAAACACTTTTTCTTTCTCAGATAACACCTATCTTTGTTTTCTCATTCATATGCACAATTTACGTAATAACAAAAAAATTCTTTTACATATATACATTATACATACCACTATAGTGGCGTTATATTCTATACTTGAGTCCATTAACTATGATATCTGAAAACATACACATTCAAAAAATACGAGAGATTGTGGAAGCGGTGCGGTGAGCACCTATCTACGAGTTGGCTGCTCTGCGTGTGGGATGTCTGTCATTTATCCTTTAATATGCACCCACGTACCTACAGTTAAAAACGTGCTAAACTGCGCTTAGTGGAAGCATATCGTGGACGACCCGATAACTATGATCGTCTCGAAGCTTATTCAAATCTTTCATATGTCTCTTTTACACATTTCCTAGTCTTTTTCATCTTTCAGTTCTATGACTTATTACATTCTATGTACTATTACATATATCATTTCTTATTCTGTACCTATATCATGTCTCCTTTCATGTAGTGGCTACATGCCCATGCTATACTATTCATTTCTTACATATTGTTTTATCATATATTTTCTTATACGATCTTGTATTGTCATATACTTTTCATTTGCGTTTTCACTCTGACTATAGAATTGACATTCAAGAAAAATTCGAGAGGGAACCTCGTCATGTTTGTCATTCAATAGCAATGTGATTTTGCATTCTTGATCGACTGACTATAGAATTGACTTGTTCACGGCCAGTTAGGAGGAATCTCGTCATGTTGTCATTCGGTAGCAATGTGATTTCATGTACTGCATGTTACATCATATACTTTCATTTCATCTTGTCTTTGTCATATTGTACTTCCCTATATTTTCATCTTGTACTTTTCATATACTATACTTAATTTCCTATGATTTTCATATACTGTGCTTTTCATATACTGTACTTTCATATGCTTTTCATATACTTTATCTGTCATATACATTTCATGTCATTGACACTTTATTTCTTGTACTTTTATACTTGTCATCACATAACAATGCTATGCTTCTCATATCATGTCATGTACTTTTATCATTTTCGAATCATGTGCATATACTTGTCATTTGTTTTATGTTTCATGCTTGCATAAACCTTATAAGTGGATAAAGGAAACTATAAGGGCTCGAAGGCGCTGTTATCATTGTACGAGACAATGACAATCTATAAGGGCCCGAAGGCGCTATAATGACCCAAACGGGGCCAACTGATCAATATGTTGCAGACTTGTTTTTCCCTAATAGGCATGCCCATCTATCCCTCTACCAGGTTATAAGCAGACAATCCATTTTATTACATTTATTACATATCATCTACATAGATAACTGTATTTATCATGTATAGATGAGATATACACTAATATTTATTTAAATCATAGCCAATACCTTCACATATTTCTTAGCTTCGTATTATTGTTCTCATATTTCTTTACAATACGTATATTCATATCTTATACTCTTATATTCATATCATGTCATTTACTTGTAACATCTTATATCTTGTTAACTTATATCTTTATGTACTTTATTAGACCATCATATCTTATGACCTATACCTATACATTCCTATACTTGTACGTTTTTCTTGTTCTTTGTCAGTTATCCTATCTCTGTAGTACTAGCAGAGACTCTTCCTTTGATACTTGTAGGTACTTTTCTTATCTATACTCCTTTACATATCAAATCTACATATATTGTTATTTCTTGTTCATTTCTATATCATTTCTTACCATGTATTCCAATTAACTTTAACCAAGTGATTAGTACACTTGGTACAACAATTCAATTTTCAGACAAGATGTGGGCGCAAATGCCATTAAATAGCATATGAAGCAGAGAGAGAGAGAAAGTTGTTGTTGTAAATTATCAGCTCAGATGGAAGAAACCATAAGATCCAAGAATACCCATAATGGAGTCCTAACGAAGGAGTTAGCATGCAAATTACCGCCACTTGAAGTCGCAACTTTTACAGCGATAGCAGCAACTTTGATTTTTTGTATTTTCGGACTGTATAATCTCAAAGTTGTATCAAAGCTATATATGGATGGATTCTAGACTCAAGGGTTTTCCATAGAGTCAAGAAAACCCAAAACGGAGTTGGATGAAGGAGTTGGCCGTCCAGTTGGAGGGATTTGTGTGCGAGAGACTACGCAATTGCGTGGAAACCCACGCAATAGCGTACCCGAGGATGCAGGGGCTACGCAATTGCATGGAAACCCAAATGGTGCGTACCCAAGAAAGTTATAAGTGAGCTGGCCACTGTATGGCTTGGCTTCCACGCACGGTGTGCGGAAGGCTCCTTGGCATCTCCGATACACGCGATTTTGACTAGAAACCATCAGGAACAGCCCTTGTCCACAGCCATGTCCTCAGTCAGAGGCCTACAAACATACCACAAACATGGCTGCCAAACATGTCAAAAACCTGACATAAACCATCCTACAATCAATCCCCAAAACTGGTCTAAAACCAGCAACCATCATAACTATGCCAGTGGGTTCATTAAACCCGAATTCGATTAGGTTAAGGGTTTCTACAAGAACCACAGCGAAAACATGTAATATACATTTAGACAAATTCCATACTTGAATCCATACTAATTCCATACAAAACTAGACTTCCATACTAAAATCTTAGTTTCCATACCCAAAACCATACTAATTCCATACTTTCCATACATGTAATTATTTTCCTATCATTTGTGCATTTCTAGCATGTGTTCTCTAATGTACACTTCCCTGTCTCATGTATTTCTATCATATGTTCATTTCATATATTCCTATAGTCATATTATTCATCTATTCATATCATATCATATATTCATATATATTCTTATTTACTATCATTATATCATATCTGATTCAGAGTTGCAGGAATCAGTCAAAAATTTCAATGGATCTAAAATCTTGAGACTAAATTACACGGTCTATTCCAGCCCCGAAAACAACCAATGCCATTACATGGCTTTTTATTCAAAAGTAGGAAAATTACATTACGCCGTGAGTTTGTGAAACTCAAGATTTTTTGGTACCTGGCGTGGCTCATGATGCGCGGATCAACTTTGTCTCTTGGTCCAACTAATTCTGACCGTCAGAACGTCGTAGATCTGAAAAAATACGGAAACTTAGGATTTTCCGAACTTCTTACTTGAATTCTCGGTGAAATCCCGTGTTTTTGGTATCACAGATATTGATAAATGAACTTATTGCCGACTGTGAATTTAATTAAACTATTATATCGAGAAGGAAGCAAGTAAAATAAAAATAAAATAAAATTTTATCTCTCACGCTCAATCTCTCTCGGCTGCCCAAAATTTGCTCCTCCCTATCATATATATATATATATATATATATATATATATATATATATATATATATATAAGCAAAATTAGGGCTCACATATCCCCTTGCCCATCTCGATCCGTTTCAGCCCCGAAACAATTAATTTCACCTCGGTTCAAGTTTCAATAATCTTAAATAGACATTCTTTAAATATTGTCAATTTTTGAGATTTTTCTAAAAATCCTGTTTTTGGGGTTCTTAGCGCTGTTGCCTCGAAGTACGTGAAAATTCATTTGTCTCAAATCTGACGAAATTCGACATGATAGCTAGATTTCGTGAGACGATTCCAACGGTGATGTCTGTTTCATCATCCGAGATCTAGAAATTTTCCAGAATTTTCCAAAGCGACAAAATTACCGTTTTGTCATTTTTCATAAAAATGTCATTTTTTTCGAACGAATACAATTTTAACTTATTTTTTACCCTAAACATGTTATAAAAATGTTATGGTATATTTTGGGGTGTTAAAAATCATCTACTAGGGTATAATTTGGGGTGTTTCAACTCTCTCTCCCCCTTAAAAGATTTAGATCCTCAAAACTATGCGAATCGAAGAGTTGCAGATATTATGCCCTCATTGTCGATTTTGTTTCCCAAGTGGATTCTTCCATACCATGGTGTTGCCAAAGCACCTTTACCAGAGAGACTTGTTTGTTCCGCAATTGTTTTACTTCACGATCTAGAATAGCTTTTGGCTCTTCATCAAAAGTGAATTATGTTTGCACTTGTACATCTTGTACTGGCAATATGTGAGATTCATCATAATGGTATCTTCGAAGCATTGACACATGGAACACATTATGTAATTTGGCTAACTCCGGAGGGAGAGCCAAACAATAAGCTCTTGGTCAATTCTTTACAAATCTCATAAGATACAGAATAGCTTTTGGTTCTTCATGAGTGAATTACATTGCCTTGTACATCTTATGCGGCAATGCTGCAATTCATCATAATGGTATCTTCGAAGCATTGACACATGGAACACATTATGTAATTTGGCTAACTACGGAGGGAGAGCCAAACGATAAGCTACTGGTCCAATTCTTTCTAAAATCTTATAAGGTCCGATAAACCTTGGACTCAGTTTTCCTTTCTTTCCAAACCAGAGTATCTTCCTCCATGGTGATACTTTTAAGAAAACTTATCTTCGACTTCGTCCTCTATGTCCCTTTCTTTGGTCTGCATAAGACTTTTGTCTATCACTAAGCGACTTTAACCTTTCTTTGAATGGTCAAACTTTTCTTGTCTCTTTCTTATTTTAGGACCAATTACTTTGTCTTTCGTTCGATTACATCCAACATACAGAGTTACATTTCTTCCCTTACAAGAAAGCTTCATGAGGTCATTACTAATACTTTGGGCGATAACTATTGTTATAGGCAAATTCCACATGGGAAAGATACCTATCCCAACTTCCAAGAAAATCTAGTACACAACCCCGAAGCATATATTCCAACACTTGAATCACTCTTTCAGATTATCCTTCTATTTGTGGATGGAAGGCGTACTAAGTAGCGGGTCTTGTTCAAATCTGGTACATCTTATTACCTCGGGATGCATGGTGAATACGGTATTGTAGCTCATACATCAATTTCTTTTCAATTCACAGACGGTTAATTTTACATATGCCCTTGTAATACAAACCTCCATCATCATTTATAAAATAGTCAGTCATGTCTCCATTGTTGACTAATTGTACTCTTTCTTGCAACTTAACATCATCATTTTAAGCATCAATCATCATTTGCTTCAAATCAGGCATAACTCTCAATTGAGCTAACAAAGCTCCATCAACTGTAAATCTCCATGTACAATGTTTCAAGGACAAAACAGAAATTGTTTTTCTACTTAGAGCGTCTACCACCACATTAGCTTTTTCAGGGTGGTAATCAATTATGCAATCATAGTCCTTAAACAATTCTAACCACAGACATTGCCTCAGGTTCAATTCCTTCTAAGTTAACAAATACTTAAGACTCTTATGATCTATAAATATTCTACATTTTTCACCATATAAATAATGTCGCCGTATTTTCAAAGCGAACACTACCACTACCAACTCCAGATCGTGTGTGGGATAATTACGCTCATGTGGTTTCATTTATCTAGAGGCATATTCCACTACTTTTCCATCTTGCATCAATACACATCCCAAGCCTATCTTTGAAGCATCGCTATACAAAGCATATTCTCTACCCAAAGTAAGTTGAGTCAACACTGGTGCTTCAACCAGTATTTTCTTTAACTTTTCAAAACTTGACTAACACTTGTCATCCCATTCAAACTTCACCCCTTTCCGGAGTAACTTAGTAAGTATAGAGGCAATGACAGAGAATCTTTTTATGAACCATCGGTAATAGCCAGCTAAACTCAAGAAACTTCTCACCTCTATTACATTTCAAGGTGGTTTCCAACTAACAATTGCTTCAATTTTCATAGGGTCAACTCTAATACCCTAATGCATCCTGATCCTCACAAGCTCTCATAGCATAAGCTCGGGCTGGGATTGTAATAGTAGGGCGATTTACTGTCTCAATACAATACTTCTTCTTTGATGCCCCGAACTACCTCGCCCTTTGCCTCTACCACTCGTTGGTGGAGGTACATTTGATCCTCCTCTACTACTTCCTTGAGGATTTCTAGAAATCCTTAATCCTTGTGGACAATTTTCTATTAGATGGTTCATGCTTCCACATTGGAAACATCCTCCAGTTATCCTTCTACAAGTACCATAATGATTTTTGTGACAGTGTGGGCATTCAGGTCTTTCGTCTTATCCGGTTGAAATGCCTACACCAGAATACTGTGTGTCATAGTAGGACTATATCTCCTACCTCTTGTAAGCTTAACCATGTCTGAGTCCACTTGAGACTCTCAGTTCTTTACGAAGAGGAGCTACAGGGCTTTCTTTTGACCTTCTTTCCACGACTCTTCGTTTGGAGTTTCTCTATTTCGTGGCCGCTTACCAGCTGATGAAATTCACTGCCTGATGTAACAAGCGGGTGAATGCCTTTTACGGACTCACTGGGCCATCCTCAAACTGTCTACATCGGAAAGTTTTCGTAAGAACTAATTCTGGTGCATACTTACTAAGGCGGCTAAACTCTTTCTCATATTCCGCGACTGTCAAATTCCCTTGTTTCATATTCAGGAATTGCTTCCACTTGGTCTCCTTATAGTCATCGGTAGCGTGCTATGCGAAACTCTTAGGCGAAGTCTCATGAGTGGGTAGGGAGCTTGATGGATTTCTTAAAACTAGCTTCCACCAATCATAAGTTGCACCTTGCAGCAATGAGACCTCACATTTGGCCATTTGTTCAAGTGGACATTTTACTTCGTCTAGATTTTTTTTTAATTTCTCAAGCCAAAACTCAACTTTATCAAACTCTTTTAAACTTGTACCATGGAAGTCTTCTACTCCATGCTTTCTTACATAATCAATTGGAGCTCGAGGGGTCGTCAGTCAATGTAAGACCCTTGCCATATCTTAAGAAATTTTTAACAATGCTTCAATTTAAGCATGTTCACTTCTAATCGACCCAGATGGACCAGAGATTGATGGATCAAGATCCATAGGATTGACGCTTTCAGTTGTTTCCTCCACAACTTCCTGGGATTGATCCATTCTAGTCAATATACAAAACAAAGACATCCGCATTAGGCTAACACAATACTATTTAGGTACATTTTTAACCTAATAAGTTTTCCAAAAAGGCTTAAACCTAGGCTCTGATACCACTAAAACTATCACGCCCCTACCCCCGCCTAGGAGAAGAAAGGGGGCGCGACACGGGACTAGGACTCCTTTAACTGAATTTTCTGACATTGGTGGGCCCATTTCAATATATAAATCAAAATATCATAATATAACTTGTAAAACTACCACCATAATGGTATTTAAAATGTCCTATACATATATTCCTAAGTCCCATTTACTTGTACTTACACAAATTCACTATTACCAAAATACTACATGTACATTACAAAACCAAAATCCAAACCTACATCAGGTGGACTCCTATTGCTATGTTAGCCCTGTTGTATGCGGAATGCCTCGAATGTCCTCTTCAATACCTACATGGATGAAACACCTGTACTAAACTTATAACTTAATAGGAACAGATAACAAATATGACCACTTGAAGTGGTCCACAATTACAGGATACATATAACATAATGCATATGTTAGAGTTTACGTATAACCTAATTCTTATCACAGAGTTTTCATACCTCCGTTAGAGATGCAGGCAGAGAGAAATCTTGTCTGAGGGTGCATTAGTCACAATCTGAGCAATTTATAGCGATTACTTACGCTTTCTTATTATTCATTATTCATATTCTTATCATATAAATGTTTGCCTATATAGACCGGTAATAATGAATGAGAGGGATCCCCTAACCTGTCGTACCGAAGAGTGATATAGTACTAACATAAGACATACCTTACGTAACAAAGGTGTCATAGCCTGATGCAAGAATGTCTTTACACTAAGCAGAGCGTGCTATTCATTCGCTCAATCAGTCTCGACAAAACATACAAATTATATATATATATATATATATATATATATATATTCTTACGAACTTTATATTATTTCTTATCCACATTGGCAAATAAGGGCAGCAGAGCAATGTTGCCCAATGACGAGATCGTCGGCTGATAGGGTACAAAGCATTCTTCATACCTTTTATACTTATGCGGACCCCTTTCATTCACTTGTTAAGATCCTTAATTAATCAATTTTATGCCTAACTATCTTCCATTGAAAGTACAAACAAAAGAGTAACAGATTCTATAATTAACCAACGAAAGAACAAAACTAGAATTGCAGCTTGGCCTCGGCGTAGTAGTGCTACGCCTAGGCATAGAGGTTCTATGCCTAGGCATAGCATAAACTTCTCGGGAGGGGTCTCGGGTTCGCCTAGGCGTGCACTCTTATGCCTAGGCGTAGGGGTGTCATGTTGAAACCAAAAATGGACCAGTTTTGGCCATTTTCACTAGAAATCATTCAACGAAAACAAAACTAACTCGAAACCCGACCCTTAAATGCGCTTAAACCAGCAAAATACACATGTATTGAAGAGTTAGGGTTTTCCTAACCCAAACATAGACAAAGGGGGAGTTAGGTTAATTTCCTTACATCAAATGAGAAATTTCCATACTTATAATTTCCATACTAACAAATATGAGAGTTCCTAACCTTAATCTTCTTAAAACCTTCAAAACCCAGCTTTTCTTCCTTCATTTTTACTTGAACAAGAAGAACTCCAAAGCAAATGAAGAAGAAATGCTCAACATGGCTCTTTCTCTCCAAACCATAGCCCTAAGTCTTCTCTAAGCCAAAATGAGAAAAATCTTCTCATTTCAAGACCAGTTTTTTGTCTTATCCCCAATTTAGCTTAAGGCCATGTGATTAGTGCCCAAAAAGTGCTATTTTGAACCCTATTTATTATAGGTTTTGAGTGCTTTTTGTGTACTAATCATTCTAATTAACCCGATTTGCACATTAAAATTCTATTTCTTGATGGCATTTTTGTGGCAAATTTTGCAGTTTACGAGCTAATTATGCAGAAATTGTTGAGTTGATCAAGCATGAAGATTCTAGTCAAACTCGGCATTACCGTCAAAGATAGAAGGAAAGAAAGAGCAATGTGAGAAAAATAGAGCAACTGGGGAGTGCTTTTCCCTACTGTGTGCATCCTGCGGTATGTTCCTCCAGTGACATGTTCCCCTGCTTTTTGGCCTTCTCGACTTTTTTGTTACAATTTTTGGTTTTTCCTATTTTAGCCTTGTAATACCTTATGATTTTAGTTGCTTTTGTAATTTCCATGACTGCGAGCATATATAAGTCTCGGTTTGTACAAAACAATCAACTCACCTAAACCTCCCGCCCATTGTCCCACGGTGAGCGGGAGCGGTTTCCCATTGTTTTCCTTTTCCCATTTCTCCCATTTTTCTCTCATTTCTCTCCCTTTGCTTGGTTTTGCCAGGCTTACCCTCGAGGATGGCAACTTGGAGGATGACGGCTAAAACCTTTCCTCCTTGAAGAAGGGCCGGCTCTTTAGACAACGGTCTTAAGGTAACCTCTTGGTTCCCCTGTTTTTCACGCAGTAGGTTTTGGCATTTTGGTTCCCGAATTTGCAACTCACAGGTTTAAAGCTCTTTGATGTCTTTCTTTGGCGATACTTAGCAGGCTTTTGGGTTCGGTGCATTTGTAGCTTTAAATACGCGATATCCGTCAGATTGCCCTTTCTGAGCGGAGGTAGGTTAAGTGGATTTCAACTTTTAGATTCAAAATCTCTTAAACATACTCTCCTAATGTGTATTTGGCAAGCTTTTTTTTTTTTGGGTTCAGTAGATACTTTCACTAGATTCGCGATGCTAGTTAGTTGTCTCCTATTAGTTACTAAAGGGTAGGTTTTTAAGACATGTTTTCACTGTAGGAACCATAAATGCTAAATAAATGCTTTCTATCAAAAGGAAAATTATTAGGGTTTAGTTTTTAAAGTTAAATGAAGATCCGGTTTGGGAGATGACTATATGTCATCCTCCCAGCCTTGAGAAATGAGCAGGGACCTCTCGGTTGCCTTGGACCTAGAAACCCCGTAGCCCAAATTCTTCAAGGAGTTCTATTTTACATTTTTTTCTTATTTTAATTTTAATCCACACCATCAACTCTCCTTTATTTTTATCACGCCCCATAATCCAAATTTAAGAGTGCCATTTTTAAAGCCTCCTTGTAAATCATTTGCTCTGAAAGAAAACTCATCCATGTTCGACCCAGAAACTGCTTCTCTTCTTGATAGCTTATTTCACGACGGTAGGAGGAAATTTAGGATACTCATGATTCGGATCACCCTCTTGTGGCACGAATCAAATGGTGCAGATTAGGGGATGGTGCCTAAGTGCGAATTGATGAGCAATTTGTTTGCTGTGATCCCCTCGTCACAAGTTACAGTGGAATTTCAACTTTTATATTTGCGATTAGTTTTCTTTGTTTCATTCCACTAAAAAAAAAAAAAAGTTGTTGCAGGACTGTTTTTGGGTTGCTCTGCTTTTGTTGCAGGAATCTATTTTCAATGGATTAAAAATTCTTAAGGCAAGCAGTTTAGTACAAGTCCTGTGGGAAAATTGACTGTGATCAAATGGAACACCTAGAGGAGGCAATACGATCGGAAAACCACAGGGCATACATGTCAATGAGGGACTATGAAGCCTTCCATGAGCGAGAATCGACAACCATTGAGGAGAAATCCAAACTGAATAGGTCTATGAGGGACTATAGAGACCAATGGATGAGTGCACCCGTCTATAGTTTTCCCTTAACTTATGCACCTCTTGCTTCTCCACATTTTGCCTCAACTCCTCAGCCACAACAACCACCAACCTCATCCCCTGTTGAACAAGCCATCCTGAATTTGAGCAAACTAGTGGATAATTTCATAGAGACCCGGTGATGAATGTTCGGGGTAATCAGGAAGTGAGAAACGATGAAAACTCCACGAACGAGGTGGATGTGTTCCATAGTGAAATTGATCAGGAATTTGACATCCTGCATCAATCCATCTCACATCAAGAGGAGGAATTGAAAGTGGAACTAGCAGAAGCTCCTGAGGAACTGCAGGATGCCCCAGAATCATGTGTTGTCTATGGGCCATGGAGGAGAGAAGAAAGAAATCTGTCCTTGGGCCGAGAGCGTGGAAGAACACGAATCATAATTTACCCGCTATTATTTCGGTGTATATTTTGCCCACGCACGCCTTGCGCTTTCGAACCTGAAGCACCCGCCATGCACCATTTGCTGCACGCCTATAAACCTTAGGAAGTTAGTGGCCACAGTCCAAGCCTTTGCCACTACATCCAAACAATGGCAGCTGCTCACATCGCATGGCACAGTGGATGGTTCGGGTGTGGGTTCGGACATGGAGCACCCGAACCTTGGCATTGCTAAGTTCACCGAGTTCAATGACCTCAAAGGCTTGAGGAACGGGTTTGAAACTCCAGTCTCCCCCACTTTTTGTTCGTTGTCTTGTCTTATTTTATTTTATTCTATTTTATGTTGATTTCTTTAATTTTTCTTCTTAGATTTCCTATAATTTTTAGTTAATCTTTGTTTTTATATTAATTTTCATCTTCCTGCAAAATTTCTTAATTTTCTGCGTTTATTTTTGCAGTTTTTATCAAAATTTTGATCGACGGGATAGGCCTGAGGAATTTCGCAGGTTGCGATTTATGGAAAAACCTAAAATTTCGAGGTTGTAGCGGAATTTTTTCTAAAATGCGAAAATTCGCCTTCCCAAATAGTGCTTTCCCCACTTTGTGAGCTATTTAGTCCTATAGTGATATATATATATATATATATATATATATATATATATATATATATATATATATATATACCTGCCTATATATATATATATAAAAAAGTTTGTCTCTCTCAGCGACACATGAAGGAAGAGTTCCAGCCCTGGTGAATCAGATAGAAAACCTAATGAATTCTCTAATACGACAGTAGGGGAATCCATCCAACAACCTTATTTAACAAGTGGAATGAAGGGGTGCAGGTGATGTGGATGTGTATATATATAAAAGTTTGTCTACCAACTGACACATGAAGGAAGAGTTCAGTACAGTGATGGTGAAAGCCACAATGAATTCTCTAATACGACAGTAGGGGAATCCATCTAACAACCTTATTTAACAAAGTGGGACAGAAGGGTGCGGATGATGTGGATGTGCACATTCTTTTTCAAATAATTCTTAATTTTACAGGCTCTCATCGAAATAAAGACAACGAAGGTGATCGCGACTACCTTTATGGAAGAAATGGCGGCAATTTCAATCCATCTGGAGAACCTTAGAGAAAAGGGGGCAGCCAAGCGGAAGTTGCTTCTAAGCACAGAAAGACAATTTCTAATGAACTCGAGGACGAAAACTTGTTAAAGACACATGAGAAATTTGGTGAATTTCACAGCTCACCTATCTGCAGGCAGAGGGGCTGAACTCTTCTCCCCATAGAAGAGAGGGTGGTACTCTGGAGAATGTAGTAGAGGAAAGACCTAATGCAGTCAAGGCCATAGCCCCTCAGAGGATTTTTGCTCAGAATAATCCATTTACATAGCCTGGAGCATATGAAGGGGGCTTTTCTTTCAATGGGCTTAGGGAAGGGGGGTTTCATCATGTAGCCACCTAGAGGAATGACAATGAGAATGACAAATTCTCCAACTTGTTATGCAGCCACCTCTACCACCTGACATAGGAAAGAAGTCACAAGCCTCTGATGCACGAGCCCAGTATACATCCGATATGGCAGATAATGAGAAATTCATTATAAAGGATAAGTTCATCACTTTTCCTCGGGATCACAAACTCCCTAGCAAAGATGAGCTTAGAGGAAAAGTCTAATGTAAGTATCACAACTCCTGGAATCATAGTACTAATTCATGCTGGAGTTTCAGGAATGTTATCTAAGACAGGGTCAACAAGGAAGTCACGGTGAATTTCCCTGGAGAAAATGAAGTCAGATGAAATTCTTTGGAAAAAGGAAGTCACAGTGAAGTTCTCTAGAGAAAATGAAGTCATAATAAATTTCCCTGGAGAAAAGGAAGTCACAATGAAGTTCTCTGAAGACAAGGAAGTCATGGTGAAGCCCCTTGGAGGAAAAGAAGCCATGATGATTGATGAAGATCCATTTCCACCAACAGCTTCAAACAACATAGCTGCTACTAATTCGAGGGCTAAGCTAAATGCAAAGAAGGCTGGGAGATTTTCACCAAGTGCTAGGGTAAGAAAGGTATGAATTCCTAAGCAATACTTGACTTATAAAATGACTTAGCAACAAAGGAAAAGTGTTTGTAGCTAGATAATGGAAAAAAGATGAAGACATCATACATTCATTTGAAAACTCAAAACATGAGGCAAAGAACAAGAAGTTCTTTAAGGAAAAAAATATTTCTCCAAAAAAGGGACATGTTTCTCTAAGGGAAAAGGGTAGGAATGACCCTTTAAGAAGGAAAATACCCCAAAGGTATATAGTTCCTCCTACTATCTCACAATAAAATAACATGTAGTGCGACATAAGAAATCCTACAGCTCACTAGAACTTCAAGAAGAATGCGAAGACAAAAGGCCATGGAGAAAAGGCAACTTCCTAAAGAAATGTTGTAGGGAAAGCCAAAGGAGGCAGAGAATCTTAAGGAAAAGGTGATTCCTAGTTTAGAGAAAACCAAATATGGAGGAAAAGCTATAGAGCATGTTGAGTCTATTTGCAATTCAAATGAAGAAATAGATTTGGGAACTGTCGATAAATTTACCGTCCTATTTCATGAATTATTCTACTAGTTCTCTAACTTTGCCGACTTTCTTCAAATCAAAAATGGAGGAAAGCCTAATAGAAGTGAAAGCAGAAACAACCTACAGCGGATGAAGGGTGCATTTACAAGGGATTACCATTAGCCCTCTAAAGCGAGGCCTAAGGTACTTGAAAAACCTACTGTGGAAATGACAAAAACACATTCAATATCAAATTTATAAGGGGAGTCACACCAGAGGTTCATCAATGGGAAATACCTTAAACAATATTTCTCTACCATGTGGAAGAGGTTATGCATCACCCAAATGATTAGATGAATCCTAAGGCTTATAAAGGCTTAGTAAGCCTTAAGGCAAAAATAATGTTGAAAGCAAGGGGAATTGTACAGAAATGGACCTAATGGGTTACTATTCAGATGCCTATCCTTCCCAGAAAGCATGGAAGTGATGAAGCAAGTTCATGAAGGGTCTGTGGAGCCCATCAAGCTAGGATAAAAATGTGATGGTTGATTAAGAGACATTGCTATTGCGGCCCGGCCATCAATGTGGCGCATTAATTACTCGAGTACGCCAGGCGCGTAAAGTGCCGTGTGACTCAGTTCTTGTTGTGACTCCATTCAATTGTGAAATGTGGGTCATGGACTTAATTAGGAAAATCTACCCAACTTCATCAAAGTGACACAACTTCATGTTAGTTGCTACAGATTACTTCACTAAATGGGTGGAGGCAGCACCCTTGAAGAAGGTAGAGTAGAAGGATGTGATCCAATTCACCAAGGAGAAAATCATTCATATATTTAGAAATTCCCTTAGTCATTTACAATGAAGCCCCAGGCCACTTAGTATTCCTTGAGGATGAGATGACTTATTTTGCGAGGACTATAGAACTAAAGCTCCATCCTTATCCACTCCCTTTTATGCCCAAGCAAATGATCAGGCAAAAGCTTCTAATAAGGTGTTGATAAGCATCCTAGAGAAGATGTTGGAGGATAATCCTAGAGATTGGCACATAATTTTATCTGAGACCTTATAGGCTTATAGAACTTCTAAAAAAGGTTCTATAGGGGTAAGTCCTTACTCTCTAACCAATGGGCAAGATGTTATGCTTCTAATGGAGGTGGTAGTTCCTTCTCTAAGGGTATCCAAGCATAATGGTCTTAATTCTCAAGAATACAGTGAGGCCATGATGATGGAACTTTAGGCATTCAATGGGAAGAGATTACAAGCGCTTAACCACATCATGATCTAAACAAATGAAGGTGGCTCAGGCCTACAAAAAGTGGGTTAAAAGAAAGAGTTTTGAAGAAGAGGATCTCATTTAAAAGGTAGCGCTGCCCATAAGTTCTAAAGACAGAGAATTGGGAAATGAATTACGCTGGTGGGAACCATTCAAGGTTCACCAAAAATCTTTGCCAGGGAAATGCTGCGGCTATGTCGAGCCTTGAGAGAGCACCTGAAAGGTTCATCAATGGGAAGTACCTCAAGAAATACTTTCCCACAATGTGGGAAATGTTGGACACTACCAAGAAAAACTAGGGTAGAGAATGAGGGAATAACAAGCCAAATAGGTCCCATTTACCACTTTTGCATTGGGGAAACTATTCTTAGTAGTTATTTTAACTGATAAAGTAGGTTGTTTTGGCCACTCAATGCTCAAGCCTTTTGTATTCCTCAATGACATACTTGTTATACCCTCAATGTCTTATGAATAAATAAAGTAGGTCTTTCGACCTCTTTAAAATTTGGAAAATATGTACTAGCTTATGGGTTGAAATGAAAGTAGGCTTTGTGATCCATATTGATCCTAAATAAAGGCTTTTCCTCAAGAATGGGCTTGTTGTGTCATCAATTCTCCAAAAGTAGGTTCCATGACCACTTTAGTATTGGAGAAATATGGGATGACCTTGTGATAAAGTGGCTTCTTGGCCATTGCATTCGTCAGCACACTGATTTCTCCAAGGGTGTTCTTGTTGCCTCTTCATATTTCTAAAAAACTCATAAGTATGTCCCAAGACTATTTGGGTGTTGGAGAAATAGGTACAAATATACCGGTTGGATAGACTTCTTGTTAATGGTTTCCTCACATTCATGCTTTTCTCCAAAAAGTCTACCTTATACCATCAATTCCCTAAAGTTGGCCCCTTAACCACTATAGGTATGAGACCAGGTTCAGCCATGGATTGGGGATGAAATAGGGTGGCCTTTGGCCACTTCACCTCAAAAACACAAATTTCGTCAAGTTTCCTAACTGATTTCTCAAGGAATACTTCTTGACCATATCAAGATTAAGGAAATAGGGGTGGAAATATCCAAGTAAATAAGGTAGGCCTCTAGGCCACTGGGTACACATATTTTCCCAAATAGAGAACCTGGACAAGTTCATGAGAGGGTATCATAATCACTTTGGATTGAGGAATGAAATGACATGAATGGAAAGGTCCTATAAGTCACTCTAAGATTGGAAAAAATAAGCCCTCGTAGAGTAAAGGAAAAGTGGGCTTTATGCCTTGCAAATTCAAATATAAGTGTTAGAAATGAAGAACTCAAAACATAAATCAAGCAATTTGGACCGAGGAGCAGAAGAAGAAGTTATCTGCAATTTAGTAGTCGCAGTTTGTTGGCAGCATGCTAAGACTCATTGAGTCATAAGCAGCGGTGCCAAACTTATTGCTAACTTTTTACCGCAGAATTACGAGGGTTCTGGCGATTAGTGCTCAAAAAGTGCTATTTTGAACCACATTTATTTAAGGTTTTGAGCACTTTTTGTGTACTAATCAGCGTAATTAACCCAATTTGCACATTAAGGTCCCTGTTATTCTACTGATCGCATTTTGTGGCTAATTTTGAAGTTTTTGCAAGCTATTTTTGCCAAAATTGTTGAGTCGAACCAAGCACAAAGAATTTGAGTTAAACTCAGTATTGCAGATCAGAAGCCAAACGGAAAGAGAAGTAGAAAACATAAGAAAAAGGCCACAGTAGAACTTTTGCGCGGTTGAAAATTTTGCTTCCTGCTTGCCACTGTTCATGCCTTTGCTGCCACTATTCATCCTTGACTTCCTGCTGCCCGTTTTTGGCTTTTTGACTCTTTTGGTTTTCTTCCTTTTTTTTCCCCCTGATTGTAATAGATTTTGGGGATGTTATTTTTGTAATTTTGTAAAGGGGTTTGGCTATAAAAGCCCCAAGACTAGACACTGTTAAGGGATCTTCTCGATTAATAAAAGTTCTGGCTATAGTTTTTCTCCCGTCTTTCTCTTCTTCTCCAGTTTCTCTCATTTTCTTTCCATTTTCTGGGCAACTAAACACCCTCCGAGGATGACAACTAGGAGGATGGTTGGCTAAAACCCCTTCGTCTTTGAAGAGGAGGGCGACTGGGCTTTGGAAGTGGTGGAAATTTAGGATTCTGCATTTTTTTAGCATAGCGGTTATTGGCGTTTATGTTTCTATCTTTCAATCACAGGTTTAAATCCTCTTGAGATGCCTTGATTGACCAGTATTTGGCAATCTTTTTGGGTTCAGTGGATGTTTATTGCTAGATCCACTGAAATTCAACTAGTTGTCTTCTATGAGTCACTATAGGGTAGATCAGGAGACATGTTTTCATTATCCGAGAGCATTTATGCTCAATAAATGCTTTGTTTCTAGAGGAAAAATGTTAGGGATTCGATTTTAAAAGCCAAATGAAGATCCGGTTCGGGAAATGACTATAGGTCATCCTCCCTAACGCAAGGAAAAGGACCTGGGAACCTTTCATTTACCTTAGGATCTCAAACCCAGTAGCCCAATGCTTCAAGGAGTTCTTTTTCTTATTTTCTTCATTTTATTATCAGCCCGCAACCATCCAACCCTCACTGTTTTTAACAACACCCCAATCCAAAGCTAAAATTCACGGTTTCAATCAAGCGTAGAGTCGTTTTGTCTGAAACCCATCAACGAGTTCGACCCTAGACCACTATCACTACTTGGTAGCTTTACTCTGACGGTAGGAGAAATTTATGATAAATTTTGTTGATTAAGAGCCGCGGAATCGATTGCCGCAGTAATAAAGTGGCTTTCTTTTAAAACCAAGTATCGATCCCACGAGGAATGTTTGGTTTTAGCAACGATTGAGTACCCCAGCTACTAAAGTCGTTTACTATCTGAGCGACTAAATGGGTAGAGGTGAAATTATGAAATAATAAAATAAAATAAGCAAAAACATAATGCTTTGTGAGAATTGAGTAATTATTTAAGCAGGGAAGAGAAAACTACTTAAGGATGAACAAGGGTTGGTTATCGTCAATGATGCCTAATTATTCATCTAAATAAGGCTCGGGTTGAGTGAATTGTAACTTAAGTTGGTCCCAGGATACGATACAAAGATCCCACTTTTGTGTTCCCCCTTGTATTTTCTTACACTATCCATCTATTCACAATTACGTCCATCTAGGACGATACTTTTCAAAGGTATTTTTCATCAGGAGCTCTGTTGGTCACCTCTCAGTCTATACAATAGAGCTACCCGGACTAAGTTCGGATTGGTCATAGTTACGTCCTTGCAGTCCTCACTTAATACATTTGGTGTCCCCTCCTAGTGAAATCTACTTAGTACTAGACCCTTCTAATTCCCTAAGCCTCTTTAACTAAGTTAATTCAAATTCCGATTAATTGATTCATGCCTTAAGAGAATCAAAACCGGATTTTAGGGCTTAATCCAATTGTCACCAAGGATACCCTAGTAAGAGGATTGAAGATCCGATTCTCAACGTGTATCAATTAACCAAAACCTTAGTATTCCAAATTAACACCAAAATAAACAAAATCAAGCATAAAACATCCAACCAAACTAAAGATTAGAGGAATCAAACGCCAAATCTAATAACCAATCTTATGAAATGCTTAGCCTAACATTTCAACCATCAAAACCCACAAATTCATGTTGTCGACAAACATAAAACTGTAAAAATTGAAGAAGGAGAAGAGATAGAAATACAAAACAATGTTTAGGTTGCAATTAACTTCAAATCCAAACTCCAAGCTAAAATCCACACTCCACAAGGTCGTGCTTCCCAGCAATAGTTAATTACAAGCCAAAGAATTCACAAAACAAATCTAAAACTAAGAGAAATCTAAATAAATCTAAACCTAAAAATGGAATAAAGCATTGAAGATGGAAAACCTTAAGAGAGAGCCTCCCTCTCTCAATGTTCAAAACCCTCAACAAGTCTAAAGAACAAGTATTTATATGCATTGGAAAATAGGCCAATGATGGGTTAAAAATGTGAATATTACTACTCCAGCCCGTTGTCCTTCGCTGCGATGAAGGCTGCTTTGCCCCGATGAACCAGAATGTGCTCATTTCAACATTTACTCTTTTCTTCGTCGCGGCGAAACCAGAATGTATCAGCAATTCAGATTTGACCTTCTGACTTCAAACTATCATAACTCTCTCATCCCACCTCCAAATGTGATGATTTTGGTCTCTACGGAAAGCTAAGATAGAGTATAATCTAATCATATCAAGCTTAGAGTCATTAGAGGTTATTAGGTAGACTTAAAATGCACAAACTTTGATCATTTCTGCATGTGACATTTTGGAAAATCCTCCCTTGACATCACGAGGTCGTATAGTTTTCATTCAAACTCCGAATAAGGTGATCTTAGACTTGTTGGAAAGTTTGAGAGATGTAGAACCCATCCATATCATGATTGAAGCCATGGGAGGTTATGGTACAACCCATAAATTCATCTTTTTGACCCTCATTATGCTCTCTTTGCTTCAAAATGTACCTAGAGCCATAAGATGATAAAATTAAGCATTAGAGCCCTCAAAAACACCATAAAAGCATATAATTGATAGGTGATTAATGGTATAAAATCATGTACGAAAAGCAGCTATCAAATACCCTCAAACTTGACATTTTACTTGTCCTCAAGCAGAAAACAGCAAATTTTCCTTTATTAAAACTAACAAACATGTTGAGCATGAAATTGAGATAATGAATGATATTTCGCCTCAAAGATTTTGCCTTCATACAACACAAGGAAAACTTCGAGATAGCCTTTTTCAAAAATAATGGATTGACCATAAGTTGAACCTACCTATACCAAAGTCCTCAAGTGTGTGTGTGTGTGTGTATAGTCTTCCCCCTCTGGCCAATTGCAGTTTTGATGAAATTAGATGAACATGAGTGGAATGGGGATCTCTCACTCACATGGTGAGTGTGTAAGACTCCGTAGGCTTGTTAGCATATCACTCTCCACTAATGTACGTAATGCACAACACTTAGGATCAACTAGGTCTTCAAAGCTTGTAATACATGGCTTAGGTAAGGTAATTAAATAGGACATTTAGGCTTTAATTTACCAAAAACATACACATTTTCCTTTTTCTTCACTTGTTGTTCATCCTTCAACATATTGCATTCTTTTTCAATTGAACCTTTTAAGCTTCCCCCCAAACTTAACTTATTGCATCTTTTCAACACATAGCTCCCCTAAACTTTCATGATTCTCACCATCTTCACAATAACACCAAAAGTTTTATTTTTGATGTATTACAAGGCACAAAGTAGTGCAATGTTCAACCCCTTTAAGCTTTCTACCTACCCGTATAGCAGGCTTTAGGTCGTGACTCCCTAGGTCATTTGGCCTTGGGGTACTAGGTGTAGAACACCCCTAAGAACTTACTTGCTTAAGGTAGGAAGGCTACAAATCCAAACTTACTCCTCCTCGCTTTATTCTTTCTTTTTCTTTTTCTTTTTGTACTTTTTCTTTCTTTTTCTACCCCAAACCTTCTTTTATTATCATTCATATTTCACCACTTCAACCAAACTCTCAGTTCACAATAAATTATTACAAGATCTTGGCATTGAAATCATCACGTTAGAGTAAAGAAGGGCTTTGATTGAAGGGTATTCAATAACAGGAGATAAAGGGCTCATTCTTGGCTTTTCTAGAAAGAAAATGGCTAATATGGCTCAAATTGGGTGACTATGGATCAATGCACATAAGGTTAGCTAGAAAGGCTCAACCGATCCAAGGATGGCCTATATCATTTCCTTATTATCGTTTGATAGGATTTCACCTCAAGTGATAATTGAACAAGTTCTAGAGTCTTAAGATATCAAAATATGAAATTATCACCTAATTTTTCTCTAAACCAAGCAAAATTGACCAAAAGGGTAAATGACTTGTGCTCAAAGTGATAAGAACTTTTGTCTAAATAATCAACTACATGGTCAAACCATTATGCTTTAAGTTCACATATCTCTACTTTTCTTCATGTGAAAGAAAGTTCAATCATTTATTCATCATAGTCATCACAATCAATCCCCGAAAATAAACTCAGCAAAACAAAAACAACCTAAAATGAAAAATTAACTAAAAGCGAAAACATATAAACAACTAAAACAAATAAACAACTAAAATAAAACACTAAAAACATGAAACTTGAACCTGGAAAATTTTAAAAACAGGGAGACATCCTCCGATGCCCCCAAACTTCAAACATGCATTGTTCTCAATGAATGAAAAATGAAAGTTAAGAACATAGGACTCCCTTAGATAATCAATTCTGATCATTGGGATCGGGTTGAGGTGGGTCTTGATGAAACCCCCTTATTATGTGTCAGTTTCAATGTCCTGAAAAATACAAACTAAAAACAAATAAACACTTAAAATAAAATCAAAATGCAACACTAACACAACTAAAAACAAACTAGAGTAATAAATGGATAAAAATCCTTATTTTTGCTTGGGTAGCCTCTTAAGAAGCTGCTTCGTTTTAGAGTCTAGCTAGACTCATCAAAACAAGAGGTAGGTGGTGATTTTTGCCTTCATCCTTCCCAAGTGAATGATGCTTTTTTCTTCCATCCCTCCCTAGGAAGGAGTAATACTTACCTCATGTAGTTGTTTAGTGCTCTATTGCTTGAAATGATTTAAGCATTTTGTCCTCAAGCAATGCTTTTCAACCTTTTCTATCTGGTGTTCATCACTTCTTTACTATCAATGAGTTTCACCATCCATTCCTTTATAGAGAACACTTGTTAAACTTCTCTCCAAAGCGTCATTTTGAGTGAAATCACACATATGCTCATCAATTGGTAGGGGCAAACTAGGCACTATTTTGCATAATAACTCCTCATGCACATCTCCCCAAACAGTATTTCAGGAATTATCTTCTCAATTTCATTGTTCCTCTTTTATGGTTTTTTCTTACTTTTAAGCTCTTCAACTTGGTATATTTGAGGACCAGTAGAGGCTTTTCCTAACATAAATGCTATTTCTCCTAGTGTTGGCTCCCTTTGAAGTTGGTGGGCTAGTTGGTCTATGAGAGCGGCACTGATAGAGTGTATTGGTTGCATAAATGCTAATTCTCCTAGTGTTGGCTCCCTTTGAAGTTGATGGGTGAGAGCTCTTGTTGAGCGTAAGGTACCGCCGATTGATAGAAATTCCACATGGTTGATTATTTAAGTACATAAAATCACAAAAGCTCTCCCAAGTAAAAATGAATAATCAGCTACAAGAAAAACAAAAATAAATATTCTAAATGAAGAAATTTTTCTTTCGAGTAGCAAACTTCTCTTTAGCAAAAATATCAATCCTAACACCAAACCATACCTTCACAAACATGATTACTTAAAAACTTGTTAAGTCAGCAATATCAGCGAAGACTCGTTGAGTCCTCGCTTGGCCTTGGTATTTGCTAACCATAAGTACACAAGTCGCACAAGTAATAAAGTGGCTTTCTTTTAAAACCAAGTATCGATCCCACAAGGAAGGTTTGGTTTTAGTAATGATTGAGTACCCCAACTACTAAAGTCGTTTACTATCTAAGCGACTAAATGGGTGGAGGTGAAATTATGAAAATACTAAAAAAAAACTACACAAAAACGTAATGCTTTGTGAAAACTAGAGTAATTAACAAAAAATGGGAGAAAACTACTTAAGAAGGAACTAGGGTTGGTTATCGTCAATGATGCCTAATGATTCATCTGGATAAGGCTCGGCTTGAGTGAATTGTAACTTGAGTTGGTTCAAGGATAACATATAAGGATCCCACTTTTGTGTTCCCCCTTGTATTTTCTCGCACTATTCACCTATTCACAATTATGTCCATCTAGGTCAATACGACGATACTTTTCAAAGGCATTTTTCCTCGGAAGCTCTATTGGTCACCTCTCGGTCCATACAATAAAGCTACTCGGACTAAGCTCGGATTAGTCACAATCACATCCTTACAATCCTATAATACATTTTGGTATACCTCTTAGTGAATTAAAGCAATCTTTAGACCTTTCTAATTTCTAAGCCTTTTTACTATAGTTAATTGAAATCTCGATTAATTGATTCACGCCTTAGAAGAACTCATAACTTCAGTTTAGAACTAATAAATCATAAGATGCCTACAATAAAGATAGAATCGATTCAGTGTGTATCAATTAGCAAAACCTTAGTATTCCAAGTATTAACACCAAATACAACAAATCAAGCATAAAACATCCAACCAAACTAAAGATTAGAGGAATCAAACACCAAATCTTATAACCAACCCTATGAAATGCTTAGCCTAACATTTTAGCTATCAAAACCCACAAATTCATGTTGTCGACAAACATAAAACTACAGAAATTGAAGAATTAGAAGAGATAGAAATACAAAACATGAGTTAAGCTACAATTGACTTCAAATCCAAACTCCAAGCTAAATACACTCCACAAGGTGGGTAGCTTGACAATAGTTATTTAACCAAAATTCAAACAAACTAAAACTAAGAGAAATCTAAAAGAAATCTAAGCCTAAAAAATGGAGCAAGCATTGAAGAGGAAAACCACGGAGAGCCTCCCTCTCTCAAGGAGTTCGAACCCACCAGCGAGTCTAAGAACAAATATTTACTGTCACATTGGAAAATGGGCACGATGATGGGTTAAAAATCACGAATAATGGCACTCATTTCGTCATTCTTCGTAGCGGCGGCGCTTCACCCAAGCGAACGAAGTGTGCTATTTGACATTTACTCTTTTCTTTGTTGCGGCAAATAGTCCCCTTTGCCGTAGTGATCCAAAATGTATCAGCAATTCAAATTTGACCTTTTGACTTCAAACGGTCATACATCCGACCTCCAAATGCGATGATTTTGGACTTTACAGAAAGCTAAGAGATAGTAGAATCTATCCATATCAGGCATAGGGTCATTAGATAGACTAAAAATGCTCAAAGTTTGAGGATTGCTGCATGTGGTGTTTTGAAAAATCCTCCCTTTACATCACGAGCCTGTATTGTTTTCGTTCAAACTCCGAATTAGGTGATTTTGGACTCGTTGGAAAGATTGAGAGATGTAGAACGCATACATATCATACTTGAAGCCATGGGAGGTCACGTTACAACCCATAAATTCATCTTTTTGACCTTCATTATGCTCTCTTTCCTTCAAAATGTACCTAGAGCCATAAGATGATAAAATTAAGCATTAGAGCCCTCAAAAACACCATAAAAGCATATGATTGATAGGTGATTAATGGTATAAAAAATGTACGAAAAGTGCATATCAAGAAAATTTTTGCTCCAAAGTAGGCTAATGCCACCTTGGTCCACTAATGCAATGTCATAGCTATGGTGCACATGTTTAAATGTTCAGTGATAGCACACATCCAAAGGTAGGCCTAGTAACACCTTAGTTGCTGAGTTATACCATATCTGTTGATTACATCTAGTGCAGATTTTAGTGATTGCTGTAAATCAATGGTTGTTTCAGTAGCCACCTAATCAAAGAAAATGTGAGATGTTGAAGATTATTTAGCTTACCGAAAAGTATGATGACAAGATATAAAAGAGATGAGCTAGTATGGGTAATACCAAATGCCCTTGGCCATGATTTGGAAGGTATAACCATAGGTCATAGTTCTTTCCCAATAAGCATCTCTAATGGCGTCGGAGGAAGGAAAGATTCGAGACGAGGAATATCCACATCTCCAACCGTATGAGCAGTCCAAAACTCAAACAAGGGAGGAAGAGATGGTAGTGTACTGGAACATAGGAAAAAAGTATTAGCAAACCAAGGGTAAGAGAGAAAAATGAACATGGATAGAGAAGTAGTAAAGGAAGTACCCTTGCCTTGAGGAAGATTGTCCAACCATATTAGGAAATGGAGTAGAACCGGCATAAGGAGAACCAAGAAGAAATCATGCGTATGTTGAAAGAGATTAAGAAGATAAGCTCATTTTGATGGAAAATTTTCAAAAAAAAAAATGTTAAATGGTAGCTACTGCCATGGTAACCTTGAAGCCTTGAAATCTTATGGTAGGAAGGTATATGAGAAAATCTCTTACGACTACTAGGTAGGCATGACCCAACCTAGATTTCCCAAGGCAAGTTCTTCAAGTCCATCAAATGGTAAGGTTGAGGAGTTACCTTTGCGATGCTTCTGCTGGTAGATGAATAAAAAAGATCGAGTAGAGGGAGAAAGACAAAGATCTGCATACAAAGGAGAAAAGCTTATGTAAGAACCAAACTCTTTCTTAATTTTTTAAAGACTTTTTCGATGAAGAATGAAGATTTGAAGTTCTAAAAACCGAAAATGGATCATTTCCTAATTTCTAAAGACTTTTTCGGTGAAGAACGAAATATTTGAAGTTCTAAAACCGAAAAAGGATTCTTTCTTGATTTTTTTTAAAGACTTTTTCGGTGAAGAACGAAGGATTTGAAGTTCTAAAAACCGAAAAAATATCATTTCTTGATGTTTAAAGATTTTTTCGGTGAAGAACGAAGGACTTGAAGTTCTAAAAATCGAAAAAGGTCATTTCTTGATGTTCAAGGATTTTTTCGTTGAAGAATGAGAGATTCAAAGTTCTAAAAAAAAACTAAAAAAAGATTTCCTACTTCTTGGAGATCCTGGGAATACTCGTTTGGATTATTGGATTTCTCTTTATTAAGGATGAATCTTTCAATATCCCCTTAGAATTCATATGGAACATTCACTGCAAATAACTTACTACTCACCAGTGCAAAAGGCAAGTTCAAGCTATGAAGGATGGCCTAAAAAATCAAAACTTGTAGATGAAAAAGGATCGACGATGTTCCGAGGAGCAACGTCATCGGTGACGTTACTTCAAAGAGTAGGGACGACGTCGGCTGGATGGGTAACAACAGCTACATCAGTTCGAGTTGTAATGTCACTGCTAACGACGTCAGTTCGGAAAACAATAGTGGCAGCGTCATCCCCGACAACACAAGGAAGAAGAATGACGGAGGTCCAAGGCGATGTTATGGTAGTGAGGGAAAGGAGAGAAGAAGAAGATAGAGAGGAGAATGTTGAAGGGTTTGTGTGTAAATCAAAGGGATTTCTTCCTATAAACTTTTCAAATGCCAAAGGAAAGTCTTTTGATGTAGAAGGAATTGGTTGTGGAGGAGGAGGGAGATCAAAAGCCACAAGTTTGAAAGAAAAAGTGGCAAGAGACTTTTCTCGAGGTATTACTCTAGGTTTCTTCAAATCAACCAATCAAGCTCTGGTTTTGGCTCATTCTTTCCATTGATTATCCACATTCAAAGGGGTAAGTTGCACTTTAGGCCTCATGATAAAAATGAGGAGAGCAAGAGAAAGGAAGCCTTTTTTATATATAAAAAGCTTTAACACATACAAACATGGCTCATGGGTCATATTGTATGCGGGGGACAATTGTTGACACTAAAAATATTTTTTCAACCCAAATAGTAGTGGAATGGGCCGAATAGATATGTTAAGCCCAAACCGTGTGAGCCCAAGCCCATGAGAATCAACCCATGGAAAGGTATAGGGACTTTTCTTGAATTACAATTGTTAAAGTTACCCGACCAAAGAAAATTGAGACTTTGACCACCAAAGGCAAAATGGAGGGCTTTTCTCAAGTCATGACAAGGCAAAGATGTTGCGTGGTGGAAAGTTACTTGGAGGCAAGTGAAGGGACAACCGGATTTCCTCTTCTAACGAGAGACCCTCCGCTCCCTCTGGTTGAGAAAACGTTTATTTTAAACCCTTTTAAAAATAAATCATGGAAGCGAACCCATTTATAAGGTATGCTTTCCATTAAACCTTATGAAACATTGTGGGAAATTTTTTTCTTTTAAGCAGTAACCACATCACTTAGAAACATTTAGAGCAAATCAAGCGAGTTTCCTCTATTTTTGGACATTTCCCAATTTACAACACTGTAATAAAACAATTTAATTTACTCCATCTAACGATGGGACACCAGTCCTACAACAATTTCAAATCAAACTTTAAAAATCGTTTCTTGAACACTATAGATATATAAACAATTTTTTTTTTTATAACCGTTGGGCTCGAGTCAAGGATTACACCCAACCTCCTACGTACCTCTATCAAACAGAGAATCAAAGTTCTCGTAGTTCATTCCCTTAAAACATATATATATATATATATATATATATATATATATATATATATATATATATATATATATATATATATATATATATATATATATATATGTCATAAAATAAAAGGTACTAGTAGTTATTTACAACAAAGTCTATACATTTCAAAAAAGTAGTGATCGCGTGAGGCGGAGGTGTCCTTTGAGCGCGGAGGATGCTCGGCTTCCTTTCGTCAGTCTACGCCTACAAAACATTTTATAAAACATTTGGAAAGAAGGGTAGGCTAAAGGGCTCGATAAGAGTACGAGTTCATAAGAAAATAATGTTTCGGATATAGTTCAAAATCTGATGTAAAACAATTTGTATAAAATCTCATTTCAATAAACATTTACTTTGTTTTAACACTTATGGATTCAATCTGATATGCAAAACAATTGTATAAACATATCATTTCAACAAACGTTGCTTTTACTTTCTTTTCATATAGTTCAAATACAATGTGTAAAACAATTGTATAAACATATCCGCTTTGATAAACGTCTTTCACTTTTCTTTTCGCTTTGGATCCGTCATATCGGTGGGGCAGCCTCACAGATTAACGGCGGGTTGGCTGCATGAAAGAACCTCCCGAGAGCGGTCTTGATCAGAGTGGGCACGAAAAGCACTCCGATAAATGTTGCATTTCTTTTAAATACCATTGCTTATGGAATAAATCACATTATGCGTTGGTAACCTTTTCGTACTTTTCACATGTGCATGTGATATGCATCGCTCTTCCCTTCCCTCACATAAAAAAATCATATCTCTCCCGTACATACCATGCAACGTAAAAATCACTGTCGACTTTCCTTTAAACTTTATCTTTATAACATAGGGTAACCATGGATTAAACATTTCATATATATATATATATATATATATATGTTCATAAACATTTCATTTAATATGGAAATATAGAATTATGTTTTATAAGCTATGGAAATATAATCATTTCATATTTTCTCAACATATGCTTTATAAAACTATGAAACCATAATCATTTCATATTTTCTCAACATAATATAAAGTCAAAGAAAACCACAATTTTTCAATTTAAGCATTTATAACATAGATATGAAAACATATACATTAGTAAGCATTAATATATATATATATATATATATATATATATATATATTCATAAACATTTACATTTTCTCTCACCTTAGTTATTTAAGACCTTGTTCCTCCTTTAAAAAAACTTTTCACCTCCACCCTTGTACTTAATCACTTTCCTCCTACAAGTCACATTATCCATAAAATCCATTAACATTCATACCTTAATCAAGTTCAATTAAACCATTAACATAATATACTTTCAACCATAAGCATTTAATCACTTCCAATTGATTAAAATCAAAATCAAACTCAACACTCTTTTTGTTTTTTTTTCATGCTTTTCTTAAGCTAACTCATGGAAATTACTACCAAATACAATAGCTCACAACATGTCATGAAATGGTCATGTCAAAACCTGACTATTCACATCGACATAACCAAGTAACCTACACACTTAGTGAAAAACATAAATTTTCAGCCATGTTCTGATCATCCTTGTTTTTACGGGCATATGAAATTTAGAATCTTATTTCGATGAAACTCCGTAAATTTGAAAACACTAATGAGTTGGACGAAGAACTTATGGTGGAATCCCGAAGTTGAATGTGTCGAAAAAATGACCATTGTGTCCCACCCAGAAATTAGTGTCTTCAGATTGCACTTTGATTGAATTTACGAGTTCCAAGGTGTCGAAATTTGGATATCGCATTTTACGGAGATACGTTACTCACGTGGTCTAGTTTACCCGGTGATTTAAATCCTCGGTCAGTGAGTAATGAAATTGATTAGAGACTGGCTTACTATCATGGGATCGAAGGAAAACGGAACAATACTTTCCCTTCGAACACACATGCCCTTAGACGAAATTAACCCAGTAGGAGAAAAACCTCACCTCCGAATAGCGTGATTTCGAGGGACATCACCTTTCTCGGTTCCAGAAAAAAAAAAGCTGGAGCACTGGGCTTTGAAAGAATCCTTGTGGTCGGTTACCCACGCAGAGCTCTTGTCGCATAGAGCAACTTTAACTCCCGGCCTATCGAGGAGTTTGACGGCCAGAAAGCTTCGTAAATGGAAGCTTACTTATCTATTCTACATCTCTCTCTCACGCTCACTCACCAGTTTCTCTCTTCCTGCTTTCATTTTTTTATTTTTACTTTTCCCTTTATTTTCACTTTTCCTTTTCTTTTTCCTTTTCTTTGTTTCTCTCCTCCACTCCTCCAACGAATTGGTCTTCCAAGACCAAAAATGGGTTTGACTTTAAGCAAGTGAGAGGAAACTTCCTCTCACTTTCCAATATTCTTTTTTTTTCTAAGATATTTTGGCAAAATATCTTCATCTCACTCTTATCCTCTCTCTCTCTCTCCACTTTCCATGTGTCTTCCTCATACGGAGCCATGTGGCAGCCACATAGTCATGTCGTGTGGCACCCGACACCTTGTACCTTGAAAAACGTGAAATTCCGATTGTCTTGAAATTCAATGAAATTCGATTGGGTAGCTAGATTTCGCGAGACGAATTCAACGGTCAAGTCTGTTTCGTCATCCAAGATCTAGAAAAATTATAGATTTTTTTTCCAATGGAAAATTACCGTTTTGCCCTTTTTAAGAAAAATTACATTTTTCCAGGGTTTTACATTCTCAACCCTTAATATAATTTCGTTTTAATCTATTTCAGTTCCTTTAGCCTCAATACATTATTTTGAACATTTTCGATTCTTCAGGGCTCATTTTTCGAAAATTACTATTCATTTGACCGTTTCCAATCAAATACCAACTTATCGAAAATGAAATTTACTATTCATAGAAACATTAAATTCAGGGTCTTACAGCAAGAGTTCTTAATGGGGATATGAACAGTTATTGGAGAAAGTGGGTTGGTGCAATTACTCATAAATGCCTATAAAATGAGGACTTAACACCAATTTTAAAGGGGATCAACCAAGAATCAAAATTGAGCAAGGACATTTTAGTATTTCAACAAGTTCATCAACTGTCTTTTCTAGATTCTTAGCTTAGTTTTACATGTTTTTCTTTACAAGCATTTGTTACTTCAAAGCTTTCTTGCTTCAATACTTGATTTTCAATCCAATTCTATAATGAAATCTCTTTTTATCCAACTAGTCTGTTAAGTTTCCTCTTAGCTTTCAATTTAGTTTATGCAATCTAATTTCAAAGTATTTTCTACTTAGATTCTAGGGAACTGTTAAGGGAAATAGGGGATCCATTTTTCGCTCGAGCAGAAGTTAGATTTCGGCATAGTTTCAATTCGAAAATACTATAATTTCCTAGCATGTCCGCGCATTCACTAATTTTCATGCTTTTTGTATGTTCTGGTAAATTCCACTAGAAAATCCACCGAAATAAAATCTTAGCCTGTAGTGCCATCAGTTTATCCCAGAAAGAGAGATGGACTTGTTCCTTCCCGGAACGAGAAGTATCGTTAGGGCTGGTAATTGAGCCCCTGAGCTCGGGCTCGGGCTTGGAAGCACCATTTCAGCTTCGGCTGAGCTTGGCTCGTAAGCCTAACAAGCGGCTTGAGCGCTGCGTCGACTTGTTTGCTGGTAGGGCGAACGACTGAGCCGCCAGAAACCCTGGCAGCCTGTCGTGGAAATGACGTCGTTTAGCATTTTTTTTTTTAAATTATTAGTGCAAAGCGGCGTGCGTTTTGCCAGCGCAATATATGGAAAAAAAGCCACAAACTCCTGAGAGTGCGCTCCCAGCGTCTGTGATTCACTCTCCCCATCGTCGTCCCAGGACGGACCTCGGCCCGGACGCCGATACCTTATCTACCCTGTCGTCCCCGACTTCCTCTCTCCCAGGCAAGCCCGCGTCGTGAGCTACATCGACCAAATCGATCTACGCCTCTCGGAGCCGCGGCGGCGTCATTTGCATCTCGTTGCTCTCCCTACGGCGGCCCATTGCGCCTCATCATGATTTTCGGCTCCATTTTCGTGAATCCGCTACAAAATCTGATCATTCAAGGTATTCTCTCTGATTTAATCATTTAATTGATGCCCAAATAATACTACGAATTCAATCTTGGATTGAAGCTTAGTTTTTTAACAAGCTTAAACAAAGAAATGTCGAACTGTATTTTTAGAAATTAGGCATTGAGAGGTTTGGGGGCCAGGTTGTCATCTCGGTGTGTGCTCATCCGATTCAGATTTCGAAACCCGGAGGGAGGTTTGGTTATTGGTTGTGGAAATTTCGGCATGGAAGTGAGCTTGGAGGCGTGCGATTAGTTAAGAACCTTCTCTCCTAGCTCATATGGTGTTTTAGAAACCTTTGTGTGTTTAGAGAAATGTTTTGTTATGGGACATTATGGATTTTTAACAAATTTATTTCCATACTTTTCCACCTTCTATTGTCCTGCTCCTCTCTCGCTTCCAGCACTCGAAGGTGGGTACCTCCTTATTCTCCCTGCTTTCTCTTTTTCTTTTTCCTTTCTTTGAGGAATTTTGGGATTAATTGAGATATTTCCATCTTCCTTCCTGGGAGTGTGCTTGACGAGAATCGGCTTCAGTTATGGATTCGGTGATTTTGATTTCTATTGGGTATGGGGATTCTCTACATTTTCTTGCATTTTTGGTGGATACTTAGGATTTTTCCAATATTTTCTGGGAAAAAACAAAACCCTCTTGGACTTCTCGCTCCTGTTCGAATCTATAAATTTTGACTTCCTGCAGCGTATTGGCTACCCAATAGGGAGATGGGTTACATATTATTCATGTTTTCTTGCATCCTTAAAATTGCATATATTTACTTGAAACTTAAGTTGGAAAAGTGAAAGTGCAAACTCCATATTTGAAACAAAAAGTTTAGCAAAATGAGGAAAAAAGAAACCCATCAGAGATCACATCAAGTATTTTCTAGAGGAAAAATCTCGACGGCGGGGTCAGTATTAGCACACGCCTTGATTCATAGTGTCTTTTTCACAGTTATTTTCCTGGAATATGGGTCCTTATCCACATCACGGTGCCCAAATCTCAGGTTTCCATGCCTTCTATCCTCTTCTTCACAATGGACGGATGAGACAACTTGACTTGTTTGTGGGAAAAGCTACAATAGGGAAAGCGGTACGTAAAAGAAAATGTCGAATGTTAACACTAAAGTAAATACTTAGAAACCTTTGAACATGTTCAGCGACTATATATCATATGCCCAGAATTATGTCATAAACATTAGAGCAAAACTTGTAATGGTGTATATCGATGCGATATTATTGAAAATAGTTTTGTAAAATATATTCAATTCTTCCTTCCAACCAAAAATACTTATGGTTTTTTTTGAATTTCGGGGTGACTTTGTTCCAATCCCTCTTTCTTAATGGGAATCAAAGAACCTCACGCAATTAACCGGCCATGCCCGACCTTGCTCCTGGACTTATTTTCGTCATTGCTTGCACTTTTAGGTATGGAATTTATTTAACTTTCAGTCCATGCCGACTCCATGGCAATAAGAAACACTAGCTGAGACATTGAGACCAGTCGGTTTGTCTCTAATTCTTTTGTTCTTTTCACATTGGTAGCATTTTATATCCATAATGGCATAACAAAATTTGCAATTTCTTATGCAGGCTAGAGAAAGTTAACTTATCTTATATGTATAGCCAAGTCAAGATAGTGGGCACTCTTTTATGTGGTTGGTGATGTTATGATGAGCCTTTATAGCTACCCTTCAAATCATTAAAACTACTCGAAGCCGTCTTAGATGAAGAAAAAGATCATTGGTTGCTTATATCTCTTAGCAATTTGTCTTATTTTTATCTAGCAATGTCATCTTCTTAGGTGCTTGAATAAGCCATGTGATGATGAGAAAATGTCTAACTTTGTAATTTGTTTTGGATTTCTATAATTTTCAGCTGCCACACGATGCTATCTCACAGGCCACAACTTTGGTGAATTTCCCACACTCGATCTCCTTGTGTGCCATTACATCCATAATTGGTGTGTTCGACTATGATTGTGGAGCTCCTTCAAAATCATAGGTTTGATACTAATTTGGCCCTAATTTAAAGGCTTAGTGACATTGTTCTCCATTCTCTAATGGTAAAATTATTCCTTTCGACCTCCATCTCCATCTCTAATTTGCTTCTCTAGAGGTTATATCACGCTGAGTTCTAAATTTTATACATATTTGGATGAATAAAAGGAGGCTTGCTTGTGGAAGGTAGGCTATGTGTGAGCTTCAATGGGCAATGAAGAAAAAAGGGCCGAGTTCTAGTGTCATGTTCAAGCCCCATTAGAGCAGTCATCTGCAGCCAATCCTCTCTGTTTAGTCCTAGGAGGTCATTTCCGTGGAGTACACATATATATACATAAATGGGTTTTGCTAAAATCTTTCTACAGACTCAATCACTAGCTCTAATGGTTAATTCTGTTCGTTGCAGCCTGTGCGGCATGTGCCTCATGTTCTCCGGCCTCTACTTCGATCTATGGGCTAAAGGGAAAGAAGGATTTGCCGTGGCCGAGATCTTGGAGCCGGAAAATGATGTAGACAAGCCTCTATTGGGTTAGAATTCTTGTCACTTGTTGGCCTCAACCTTGAAGTTTCATCAACATTGGATTAAGAAATGTGAACCCGGGAAAACTTAACTTTGTGTCACGAGTAGACCATACACATGGGTTTGAAGAGTCATGGGGCAGGCTTGGACCAGTGGTCCTTAGTCCTTCCCACATGCGGTTTGAATCTTCAAATACTCTGGATTAGAAAGGAAGTTCAAGTGTTGCAAATATTTCAAATTTACATTATTTGGAAAGTCTTAATTAGCAAGTAATCAAGAAAATGATTGCAGACTTGTGGGGGTGGGGTTTCATAGGCCATATTACTACCAACATTGTCCCATTGGGACTTTTTCTTTGAAGACATTAATGTTTATTAAAATGCATATCTTATGACTAATAGAAGCATAAGTGGAAATAATTGTGTACAAGATTTGCTTTTTTATATTATTATGATTTTACTTTCGCGTATTTTACTACTCAATTTATGATATATTATTTTATTTATGAAAATAAGATTTTTTTTTTACTTCTATTCACTTTGCATATTATATTGTAGTACTATGTTTTTATAAGGATTCTTGTATGGGATCTCCAATAATCCCTTTCCACCCCTTTCACGCTTCAATCAGGCCTTAAGGGCTTTAAAAAATTACAATTTGGAATTTCAAGTTTGAAAAAATAATATGTTTTGATTATGATAGTAAACCAAAACTTAATAATTAATTATTTAGCTTTAGTGGTTTCTTGATGAGTCAAAATCTAAATTTCTTTCAAATTCGGCTATTGTCCCTTTTAATTTAAGGTACGCAGTTTGGAAAGTTCTTTTAGGTTGATGAATGAATGAATTTGAGTTTGCATACAAAATTTATGTTGACATAATCTATTTAATAAATAGATAAATTTTCGATCAATTTACATAACATGAAGTTATGATTATATACGTTTTTAAATTATTTACTTTTTTAAATAAACGGTCAGAGTGAGTCATAACTTATGTATGTGTGTGTATATATATATATATATATATATATATATATATATATATATGTTAAAGATTAATGACCCTAAAAATACTCAAATTGGTAACCATTGTAGAGTAAACTCAAAATCAAACCTAAGCACCTCTCACCAGTGGCGGATCTACTTTGTGCCCAAGGGCATTTAGCACCCTGGAAATTTGGGAAATAAATTGCTAATAAGGTTGAAAACAAAATACATATTACCTAAGAATTGTACTAGAATACCCCTCCAAACTATATTTTGTGGTCCCCCACGACATCTCATGCCCAATAAATTTAGTTATAAATGAATATATAATTGAACTCGATTTAATTATTAAATAGGTTAGAGGACGTATTACTGGTTAATGATTAGATATTTTTCACACGATTTTAGTTTGTTGGAGTTGTACAATAAAATAAACAACATGAGAATTAGATGACCCACTTAACGCAAATGGCCAGCCCGGCCATTACCGGACGTTGGAGGCTGCATAATCTTATTGCAGTAATATTATAAGCATAATCTTGCAATGATTACAGTGTAAAAATATTATCACAGGCTGTACTTCATAATCGAGAATTACAGTGTTTGTGAGAAAATACTAAATTTAAAATTTATAATTGATCAATAGATTTTATGTTGTGAGCCAACAATAAAAGGACTCACCGGTACTTCACACATGGTACCATGGCATGGAATTGGAATTGAAAGTTTAAACAACAGTTTTCTTGCTTTATTAATGTATGAAGAAGTTCTCTCACTTCCCAGGTTCAAGTCCACCTTACCATTTTAATTTTCCTTTCCCCTCTCTTCCGCGAAGATTTTCCAACGACCATTGTAGGGGCGACTCTGCGGCTGGAGATTCGGCATCCAATGCGGTCATCGGGCCTTGTAATCCTCCGATTCTTGCTGCAATAATATTGCCCACTTCATCATGAACAACAAAGCCACACCCTATCATATTTTTGGCTAGGAAGAGGGTGGCGTCCACGTTCACATTAAGACACACCTGGCGGTGAGGTGGGATCCGTCTTTTTGGAAGGTAGCCTGGGGCCCTTTTTGGGTGTCGTTTGATCAGTTTAGTCTATCTTGCCTTTGTGCGCAACTTAGGTTCTTTGAGTTTAGAACATGTTGATTCGGTGGTGCTCCATGGTGCCAATTTATGAGGTTAATTTCACTCCCACAGGGCCACACCCATCAAAACCCAAAATTTCAGCCTTGCTTACAATGCTTTGACTTTTAGAGATCACATTAGACATCAATTAAGCTCGTCAATTCATGCACAATCCTATAACTGGGTGCCAACAGGGTTGAACTGTATCCGTTTGCATTTTAAGGGTACAATTCATCAGCGCACTACTTTAGGATGTGTTCTTGTTTTCTTGTTACTTAGCACAAATGCGAGGTTGGGTAAGGCCCAGTAAAGAAACATAGATGGCTGAAAGTCAATAAGTGAATAATCACAGTAATTTATTTGCCCGAATCTCAGTGCATGGAATGCGAGGCAAATAAAAAAGACTTTTTTCGATCATGCACAATAAGAATATCACATTGCTCTAGCATTAACTCAACTTAGTTAGATTATTGAAAGTGTTAGGATATTAGAGAGTTAAGTTCTCTACTAGTTGAAATTGGCAACTTTGGAGGAACATTCTTGCCACACGATCCCATTATGAATTCTCAAATGAAGCACTGGAAGCTTGATTTTCATTTTATATGGGAAAAAATCCTATGGGATCTAAGCTGTCCAAAACATTTCAACAATTAATTAGATTGCAAATATTTTCCTTAAAGTGCGTAGCATATTTTATCTTCACATGAGAAAAGGTCTATGGGATACCCTAGCGTCAAGCAAACACCTCACGATAGCCGCCGCCTGTCCTTTTCTGCACAGTTTTCTCTTGTAGCCTATTTTATCAGCCGAGGAAGGAGTAATTTCTGAGTTATATCAACATCCCAGTTTTAATGGTTACATAATAGTGAGATATCATCTCAATTTTTTTATGCTTGGTAAGTTAAAAAAAGTCCCAGCAAAAATATTATTTGATCAGCTCGCATGCGCTCGGGCCTCGCGTGCGAGCTCAGGCTCAACAAGCTTGAGCCTAAAAAAAAGCTTGACTGGAGGCTCGGGCTCGGGCTCGAGCTCGGCTTAAAATAAACAAGCCCAGGCTCAAATGTTCAAAGCTCGGCTCGGCTCGGCTCGTCTTGTTTACACCCCTAGGTATCGTCCACTTCCTCCTTGATTTTTTTGTTACTTTAGTGAAAAAGGTCTTCTTAGTTTGACTTTTCAAGGAAGCATTCAATCTCAACTTCCATAACGGCTGGAGAAAAAATAGTTTTAATCAATAAATTATTTGTCCATAAATTAATTATTAATACTTTAATAAAAATAATTAAAAATATTTTGTTCTTGAAAGTCAAAATGGGCTGACCAGGCTCTGTAAAGACGGAGGTCAGCCAGGGCTTTGTTCATGTTGGGCTTGGAAAAGGCTGTGAGCCGACCTTTGGCAAACCAATGGATCCATCATGGTCCACTGCCCACTGGGCCCCCGACCCGCTAAAAATTGTTAGCTAACGAATATGAAATTTGATTTTTTCAACCGAATTCAACAACAGGTATTGTGATGTTTTACAAATCAGATATATTGTTTTTAATTTCAAAAATTAAAAATAAAAATAGAAATAAAAGATTAGGAAGAAGAAAACGAGCAGTTGATTTAATGACAAGGCAGGTTTTAACAACAAGTATGTACAGAAGGATGAATTTAATATTTCTTAATTTATCATATAGTGTAAATTGAAATACCCATAGTAAAATATGATTATTAAAATAAAAGTCAAATCTCAAAGGCAGTACTTAAATATTATTTTGATTTACGATAGTAATTTAAATGGTTAAACACAAACTTGTATTCATATGATTAGTACAAAACAAGGCTTGACGGAACATTTAAAGCTGCCAAATTTTCAAAAAACTTCGCCCAATTTTAACTTTGAAAGTTTGTTTTAATTTATTTACAATATAATAAGATCCAAGACAAATAAGAAAATTGGCAAAAGAAACCTCTACAAGAATTGAAAAGTCCACTATAATAAAAGCAAAATTCTTAACTACTCTCTAATTAAGAATTCTCTTAATTTTTTCTTAAATAATTTTTATTAATTTAAGTAGCAATCATTCGATAGAAATATATAATCGAAAATCGTTAAAAATACCTTAAAAGATGAAACTTAAATATTGAGTTAATATGTAATAATAATTTTAAGAAATTTATACGTTTGATAGTTTAAATACATATATTTATATTATTATTATGACTGAATACCTATTACTTCCAATTTCTGGCATGTTGATAATAATTTATTTGATTTATTATAAATTTGAATATATTTTCCTTTCGTCACGAGCGATTAACCATGATAAATGTCGCATGATAATGGTGACAACAATAAATGTAGATGTGATGTAAAATCATCTCGCTTGATAATGACCATGTGACTGGAAGTGACCTTAACAATGACACCATCTGCGGCAGCCAAGATAAAATAAATGAAAACCTAAATATATGTGGAATAAACATTTATTGAAAAAAAAAATGAAAAAATGTGTAGAGTGCGCGTGATTTCGACCAAATTGCCAAAACGACCTCTTCTTGCTTATGAAAAGTAGAAAAGTTGAGAGAAAAAAAATTTGCGATTTATGATTAGAAGTTATCTCAGTTCTGGAGGAAGATCTTTCAGCCTTTATTTTTGCAGATAATACTGACCGCGAAAGCCCTTTTATAGTAGAAGAATTCCTATAATTGTTCTCTTTCTTACCGATGTGTGACGGATTCAACCTTATCCATTTTTTGTTGTTAAAATCAATTTACTTATAGATTTTAATTAAGTTGTATTCTTTTACTTTTTATTAATTTTTTTGAAAGAAAAATAATTTTATTAACTCAAACTAGCAATATATTGATGGATCTGAGTCGTTAAAAGCGGCCAAAAGATAAAACAATAGCTCGTATTAATAACGTAATAAATTATTCAGAAAACATAAATTTGATTATATATCTTGATTAAATACTTATTACTTAGGTTTTATAACTTATATTCATGATTATAATCTAATTTATTGTATTTTTTAAGCAGAATATGTTTCACGTATCTGAATCATTTCCTTGTAAATAGAAAAAAAAACAAGAAAACAATAACAACGTTATAACGAAGATGGTCTAGCAAGCATTCTGTAGAACGATGAAATCGCGAAGCAAAATAAAATCTAGATATGTGAAATAAGTACTTTTTAAAAAAATAAATTGATTAAACGAGGTGTAGATGAGTGATTTTAGGTTAAGAATGATCAAAAATCACCCCTACTTGCTTAAGAAATATGAGTGGCTAGAAAAAAAAAAGTTGATAGAAAATGGCCATGTTTGGTTCTTGTTTTTTAAAATTGTTCTTGATAATGGTTTTTGAAAACATAGATATCACAATTTTGATGTTATCTAGAAATTGTTATTGTTCCCTAAATTTTTTGTTTTTTGTATTCTTCTGGGAACCAAACTTGTTTTTGTGTTTGAAACAACAGTACTAACAGTAAACAAATGTATGCGGAGGCTGGTTTTGGTGTTCTTTTATTAACTTACTATCTATTTAAAAAAGGATTCACTAAATTAAGAGGTCAACTATTTTTATTTTTCTAAATACGAAAAATAGTTTCTTGTTTTTTCTTTATTTCTTAATATTTAACATAAATAAAATATTAAAAAACAAATCATTTATCACTTAGAACTATTTTATTTTAAGTTTTAATTTAGAATTAAATAAATAAGATAAACGCCACCTAAGTCATGTAAAAGTCGAAATCTACTAAGAGGGCATCTCATATAAATTAATTTTTTAATGTTTTGTTGCCCTTTTACTAATTTGGTGTGAAATTAACATGATTTCCTCCGAAAGCTGTGTTTACTCATATACATCTTTATGGAATTTTTTTTAACTTTTGTGGATTGTTGGATGTATCATCTCGTCATATCTATCTTATTTCTCATCTTGAGGCTTAACATGTTGCTTTCGAAACACAATATGAGTTGAAGGTGATAAGTCAATTTTAAGGGTTCAGTTATAAAAAGTTCGTTCTCATATAAGAATGAGCTTTATATCGTTAGATAGTGATTTTATTTCTTAAGATTTATGTTTTTTTAAACAAAATTTTAATTTGCATGAATCTTGGGAATAAAATCGAACCCAATGAAGTATAAAACTTCGTTCTCATATGAGGTACAAAGTTTATATTGAACCCTAGTCTAAACCACAACTTTTTTATAGTTGAACCCACGAATTTTAAACCACTTTGTTCGTTTGTTTAAGCGCTTGTGTTTTTTTTATCACTATTCACACACACATGTGACATGCATGCCGAAGATAATGATTTGTTTTCTTTACTTAATGATAAATATAACTTTTTTTTATGAATAATGCTTAATATGATTAAGAATTTAGTTGTTTGTTTAAAAAAAAAAAAATTCAATCTTTTAATATTTATCTAAATTTTGATAAAATAAGATTTTAAAAATACATATGCTTTTTATATAATTTGCATGAAGCAATTATGAGAGTTTGATTGGATCGTAAAATATATGATTTTTCCATGTTTGAATCTTTAGTTTTTTCTTGATAGAAAAAAACAGTAAAAAAAAGTATAAAAAAAAGCATCAAAAAGTTAAAAAACAAATTTGTTAAATGCTGGAAGTTATTTTGCTTAGCTTTCATTAAAAAGTCTACAACTACAAACAAAGGGGCGTTTGTTTTTTTTATTGAATGTTGAATATAACTTTTATCTAGTTGATTGTTGAATAAGGTTTAATAATATTAAGTATAAAATTGTTTGTTTTTTTAATGTTGTATTTTTATTAAGTATTAAGTTGTTTGTTTTTTATATGCTTAAAATTAGCATCTTAATTATATCATAAAATCAATTTGTTTACCTTTATTTATATGATAAAATGAAAATTATTATGATAAATAATTTATTATTATCATTGTTACAAAAAATAATTATTATATTTATCTATTTTATATAATTAAAATAGAATATAAAATTTTAATAATTAAAAATATATATTGATGATACCAAAATTAAATTAAACACAAAAATAACAATTCAAATGCATATTTTCACATATCCAAATGAAAAAATATAACAACTAAAGTACATATCTTCAAATATCTAAAGACATTATACTTAAAACTAATATTTAAACATCTTATTTTGCATAATAATAAAAGTTGAAATGACAAGTGACGATGGAGTCCATTGGAGCAAAGAATGAGCGAAATCCATGACCATGAGAGTAAAGGGATGAGCGATGGATTGATAATCAAATTGCTCATTTAAAATATTCTGATTGTTCATTTAAGAAATATTTGTGTGGATTTTTAAAGATTTAAAACATTGATTGTTCTTTTAAAATAGTATTTGTGAGTTTCAGATTTTAAAATATTTTTGGAAGATTTAAAATTGGCTTTTCCCCAAACAAAATGGATTTTCTAAATAGAAGAAAATTTTAAAAATTCATAAAGAAGTTATGCTAAAAAAAAAAAACAACAATCTAAATTCTGAAAGCAAATTGTTTTCACAAAAAAAGCCAAAAAAACAAATGCCCTCTAAATCTCTAATTTTTCTCAAACCTTTGCGTCTATAACAACTATGAATTGGAGCAAGGATCGTTCAAATCATTAGTGTAACTTGATTAATCTTTGTATCGATATTGTCGTTGTGAGCACCCGCTGATCGTCGGTTTGCTTCTTTATTTAGGTCTCGTCGCCGAGAAAATGTCACCGATAGTGTTGAGTTAAAGTCATACATATGGATGTTACCTTTCAATCTCAAAGGCGGGCAGAGACATACAATCCCAACTCTTTTTAGGGCCAGTGTTTTTGCTAGCATTTTTCAACCAACTCGTCTCATTTTGCAACGTCCGATGCCGTTTGATATTATGCGATTTTTGGGTCGCTGGCCACCACCATTACTCTCAATTTCGCTTTGGTAGATTTTCCACGTTTTTAAGAAAATGCATCGATAGTGTTGAGTTAAAGTCTTCCATATATAGACCTTTTATCTTTTGGTTTTCAAGCGACTTGGGACACTAAAATTAGATAAATATCAACTACCTTATAACGTAGTACTAAAATTGATTTAAAAAATCTACGTACTATAATGGTCAATTACATTTTGGTATATTATATCATTACATGGAGATAAGAAATAATCAAATCTAATTTGATTAATTCATTCTTTTGGTCTTTGACTGCTATTGACTACATGTTGACGTAGCGAATTGGTATTTATAATATATATGCTATTACTCTTTTACAGTTACTTTAATATTTGACATAACCCTAATATACTCTAAAATGCACGTGTATTATATGTTAAAGTGTTATTGGAATGCACTATCTCAAACCAAGCGAGATATTATAATGCTTCTCTTACTCACATATATTGCCACCAAAACGTCAATATTTAGATCAATTCATAGGGAATATATGACTACTTTGAAACAGTTGCAATCCAAAGTCAGCTGAAAACTTCAACACTAGCTCATTATTCTTTTAATGTCGAAGTTCGGCACAGCAACGCTTGATGATTCATGTCTACCTAACAACTAATGTAATGATTTATTATAAGTTTCATGATATAAAACCATACATACTATCTCTTAACATAGGAAAAATAATTTTGATGACTAAAATAAGTTATCCATCTAATTGAGATGTGCGTCAAACCTCATTATGGACTGCATATGTTTGTGAACCGATTGTAAATAATTTATTAACTTGTAAGAAACCCATGCTTTAGAGATGCACAACTAATTAAGTTTATGAAGTTCTATCTCTTGCAATTTTTTCTCCTGATAATTTGTAATGATGATTTCTCGGCCTTTCATTTGTTGGAGGTTTAACCTATGAGATATTTCTTGGAATTGATCATAGTTAATGATCTTTCTTCCTTAGATCATTAGGTTCCTTTAATTGAAAATCTTATTCCATTTGCACCTAGATTTTATTTGACATGGTAATCATGTGATCTTAGAATTTACCATTATTGTAATAATTGTCTCTACTTCTAACATATTTCTTTCGTTTACTATCTCTAGTGACCTCCTAAACTACTTCCATTTCGTTTTACTCCTCTTAGATTTGAGACAAGAACTTTTGAATTTTAGAAATATAACTTATTTTATGCAATTTGTATAGCTTCTAGTGAAACATTGAGAAGAATCTCAAGTTGAACTCTAAGGACTTAAGTAGCACTTAAAGGACCTAAGAAAAGCCAAGTTAGTAACCCTAAAAAGCTTATTCCTGGTCGATAAATTTTGTACAATGACACATGCCTACTAATAGGAGCTTTGTGTCATGCTCTCATTCCCTTTGACACACCCTCATATGGGAAGGATCCCTCCATAGGCACAAATGAGCCCCTCAAAGCCTTATCTAAGGAGATAGGAAGAATCTAGAGATTTATGAAGACCTCCTTAGATACAAGAGTTTGGAAACTTCTAGAAGGTCATAGATAAGTCTACACTCATCTACACATATGTGGAAGACTTGAAAAGTTAGGAGAGTCACATTGAGTATTCTAGAGAAGTCTTGGAAATACCTTGTATATAGACTTAGTGTAGAAGATTCTAGAAGATCCTAGATGAGTTCACATAAGGGAAAGGCTATAGAAAAGTATGAAAGATGAGAGAGTTATCTAGAGTCTTCCATGGATCTCTTGTATATGACTTAGACATAGTAGAGTATTCTAGAACTCTCATGATTTGTAAGGAACCAACCAAGGTTCTAGAGAATTCCTAAGATGCCTATAAATAGGTGAAGGCCTCATTTGGCCAAGGCGGGTAACCAACCAAGAGTTAAGAGCTTCCAAAGCATTATAAAGAGTTATTGTAATAACCCATCCCAAAGGCATAACTATTAATGCATGCATTCATGCACAAAGACATACATGCATACAATAGATATGTATTTGCTGCGATTATAAGAAGTGACAAAATTGGAAAGTTAGGAGTAAGTGTTAAGTCATAAATTGAAGGACCATTTTGAAATTTTGTCAAAATATCTAGATAAAAGCTTTAGAGTTGTCCAGAACCTTGGCTTCTTTTCCTTTACGTCATCATCGTTGTGATAGAAGAGGAGGAAAAAAAAAAAAACTGGTTTTGAGTAAAATCTCTATCATTTTCTAATTCAAGCTGACTTAGGTAAACTCTGTTTCCAGATCTGTTTTGCACCTCTATTTTCGGGTCTTTGCTCTGTTTTGGAACAAGTTGTAAATATGGAAAGTTGCTGGGTTATGTCTCTTCTCTAGGTTTCTGTAAAAGGGCTTGGTAATTGGCTGTGTTTATCTCTGAGTTATGATCTGCTGATACTGATTGCCTGCGCGTCCTTGATTCTGGCAGCGTTTACTATGGAAATTTGAAAGCATGTTTCTCCTTGTGTATTTGGTATTTTGCCCTAATTTTCGGATATGTTCTACTTATATGTCTAGTTCTGCTTGAAAATATTAGGGCTTGATCAAGTCTCAATTTTGAGCTGTGGTTTGTTTAAAGGCTGCTCTGTAACAGGGACCTGATAACAGTTAAAGTTTGAAAATCTGGTATAAATTCTAGATATGAAACATAGGCTGATTTACATATGTTAAAGAGACATGAGTCTAGTTTCTAAAAAAGAATCATGTATTTTGGCGTATATGCTGAGAGTTATAGCTAAAAAGAGCCGCAAAGGTCCTGCTGTAAAACAGGGTTAGGCTGACCTAGGTTATATGTTCTCATATGTTTCAGTTTTGAAGTTTATACGATATATGCGACTTTATGTATGATTAATATATGTTTTAGACCACGAGACTAAAGACGTACAAGATGTGGGGCGTTAAGGAGTGATACGGGACGCTATTTTTGTGAGTGATATGAATGTTTGATACTATGTGTTCTTGTTTGTCATCTGGATGGAATGACTTGTTTTTTTGTAATGAAGTGATTCAATGTTCATGCATGATATGTTGCACTATGCCAATATTATGTGCAAGAATGTGTTGATGAACTATATAAGTTCTAGTTGACAAGCTATGTGGGATAAATCCATGACGTTACATGCATAAGTACATGTTATATGAAAGATTCATGATGCATGGAAGATAAGAGGATAAGGTTATGGACCGATATGTCCAAGTAATCGCAAATATTAAGTTAAGGCCAATCTAAATTGGGTCAAATACAAGTAATAGCTGGCCAACAACACAAGTTTACAAGTTACAAGTTATCGTTTACAAGTTTGCAGTTCCGGGCGATACTTGATGTGTTTAGGTCATAACCGATAAGAAACGTATACATGCAAGCATTGTGGATATAAGAATACATAACTTATGAATGTGCCTATGTTTGATGTTGCGAATTGCTAAGCGCTTCATTTGATGATATGAATGTATATGAATATGTAGGAGTTATGTAAGTGCTTTGGTTTGATAAAGTGAACGGCTTATGATGATGATGTGAATGTGTGTGGCGTGGTATCATGTTTTTATATCCTCATTGAGTAGCATCTCAATAGTGCACATTTTTTATGTTCCACTAAGTCAAGAAGAATAAGTTGTGTTTTGTCGCTGACGCATCGCCATGAGTGATAGGCCTAATACGACTCTCTCATCTCTCTCTCATCATGACAAGTATATGTATTCTAGAGACTTTGAATTGTATATGTCAATGTATATATGGTTACTCCTAAAATTGTTTTTGGGGCATGCTTATGAACAAGAAAATGTGTATACAAGTGTTTTCGTTGAGTTTTACGCTTTAAAAAAAAATCCTAATGTTTATTATGAGGTCGCACTTCCCCTAAGGACGTTTTGTGGTTAATTAAATTTTCTATAATTAGGATGACTTAGTTTTTCTTTAGGGTTATAAAGAACCAAGATTAGGACATTACAGTTATTCCATCAATAAGAGTTCTCTCCTTCCAAGTGTTCTCCTGTGTGTTCTCTTAGAACCCAAGTCATGGGTGGTGCTTAGCATAGTAAGCTACGCAACGGGAAGGCTGACTTAGCAACATCCAAGGGGTGAGTTTTCTAAGTGCCGCATGGGAGCTTAGTAGGAAGACTAAGTTTGTGACAATTCGTATTAGAGCTTTGGTTGGTGCCATCTCAAGGGAGGAGTTGGTATTAGAGCTTGGTTGCAAAGTGTGGATGTGCTTGGAGGAAGCAATGACAGGCTCTCATGTGGAGGATGTTAGTGAGCAAGTCCGGGGTAAGGACATTGACCCTCCTACATAGGGTAAGGGGAAGAAGGAGAAGTCATGTGATATTGTTGCCAACATGGAGGCAAGACTACTAAAGGTGGAAGTAGCCATGGCGTACACCCGAGAGGAGGTGCATATGCTTGAGCAAGGCATAGAGAAAGACTTGAAGTATCTTAGGGAGGAGATCCAAGACCTTCGTGAGGGGATGCTATGTTCGTAGGTGCCATCAGTATCACAAGAAGAGTTTATGACCTTCCAGGATCAAGTCATGAGTGTGCTCACCAACATGGAAGCAAGGTTGGAGGCCTTGATGACACACATGGAGGCGCGTGACTAGGAGGTTTGGGAAGAGTTAGCCATCTATAAGGTCGTGGTATCAACAAGGCTCATAGCTACTCATGAGGCACCAATGGTGGAGGTACCGAAGCCACAAGTGTTCGATGGCAAGAAGGATGCAAAGGAGTTGGATAACTTCTTATGGCAGATGGAGAAGTACTTTGAGGCTTAATTATAAGGCGATGCGCTGACGTGGACTGCTGGCTGATGATCTAATAGTTTGGGTAAAGCTTAGAGATGATTTCAGGGCGCTAGTGGGTATAGGATGTAATTTTAGCGGTAAGGGATATGTTCGTACCAAAAGTTATAGAGCTTATTTGATGTTTAATTATGATGGAATTAAGTGTAACGCCTTAAAAATAACCTAGCAATTTTATAACATGTTTAGGGTATAAAATAAGTTAAATTGTATTTTTTCGGAATTTATATTGCTAAAGAACAAAAAAAAATGATGAAACCCGAAAATTATAAAAGAATTACAATTGGTAAATGTCAAACGAGGACCCAAGGGTCATAATGAGAAGTGTATGTGCCAAATGGAAGAAAGGTAATAAGTTGAATAGAAAATGAAAGAGAAAGAAAGATTAAAATGCAAAAATGAGAAATGAGGAAATAATGCTAGCCAAACAAGGCCTGAGCGGTTTCAGTTTAGACCAAAAATTGGTCTTTAACAAAGATTTCATTCGGGGCATATCTCTCGCATTAAAGAACTAGGTACCTGGCTGAGGAGAGAGGATACTAAGTCACTCAGGCTCTCCAAGGATTCGAGCCAAACAAAGAAGAAGAAAGAAGTTAAGAAAGCAAAGAAGTGAAAAGAAAGAGATTGAAGAGATGAAACTAACCCTAACCTCTCTTAATGTTGTGTTTCGCTTGATGAAAACCCCAACCCGAATAAGTGTTTAAAATGGTTGTAGATCGCTGGGGTTGCTTGGGGTTAAGTTTCAAAGTGATTTCGTTGTGGGATTGGTTTTGAGAGTTTTGTATAAAGGAAATGTTGGGGTTTGGGGAGATCACAAATTTTCTAACCCATGTTTTTTGTTCGCCATAACTCGTCACATCATCTCCAAATTGAGCGATTCAAATTCCGCAAACTAGACTTCTAGGAGAAAAATATCCTCAAATAAGTATTCAAATTGGGACTTACTGGACCTAGAAATTATTAAAGTGAGGCCTGCTTTGCAAATTCTAGTTCTGGGCTTTGGTACATTGTGTTTTGGAATAATTTCAGAGTTTAGGTCATAAGTTGAGTTTCACTATTCAAATTGAGTGATTCAACTTTCTAAGAAACTAGACTTCTAGCATAACAAATCTCCTCGAAATAAATACAGATTCAAATTCTGTAATTCTATCAACCTTTAAATTCATTAAATGAAGCTCTATTTTCAATTTTGGTTTTTTCATTTTGAAAATAGAGTAGTAGTCCTAGCTGTTTTGAACATATCTTTTGAAGTTTTAAAGGCTCGACCTGGAGCGATTCTAATTTTTGAATAAAATAGATTTATGGGGAACAATGACTTGAAGGATGCTGGGTAAATGCTCATCTTGTTCTTTTAAAATTTTACTCAAGGAAGTTAGGTAGAAAATAACCCTAACTAGAAACCTAAATAAGTCAACTAATATTGTTCTATAATTGTGATGGATTAGGGGTTGGTGACGAGGAAGCCTTACCCAAGAACGGGATTCCGATGATAGGAATCAAGGAGCGACAACCTTGGCCTGCTCTCCATACCTCTCTTCTTATTTCAAGTTTTCAGGATTGTTAGTTGAAATGATTTTTCAAGAAAATCGCATATGTGATTTGTTTTAAGCTTTATCGAAAATTCGATTTTAAAATGCATTGTCATAAAAATTACATGAGCATCAAATGTATTATTTGGGTATAAATGTATATACAATATTGTAAATTAATATGACTGAGTTTTAATGCCCTTAATAGAATGTTATCCGTTATATTCGAGTTAAGGAGAGATTTGTATACCAATAAGAGTCAAACTAGCAAGATACGAACGAAATGAATATATGGGCATACCGATTCAGAGCTCCAACAAAGACATTATCGATAGGCACACAATGATTTTTAACAACCAATCGCAGGACTGCATCAGGTTATAAAAATGTTTTTTCTATCTACCGCAACCTGCCAGGATCAGGCTTCAGATTCCGTTATCCTAGGCACCAAAAGAAATGGTTAAATTCGTTTAAGAGAAAAATTATAAGTAAATGTGTAAAATGCATGATTTGAGTTTCAAATGAAATATTGCATACGAAATTGTATACTTTGAAGTGATCAAATGATTTTCAAATGAAAGTATGTGAAATAAGCACATATATATAATGTATATTGCATGGACTATTGAAATTGTGCCAAAACATTGTTGCAGTTGTGTTTAATTGAAATGAAGAGAGAATTGCATAGAACCACTAAACATGAAAATATTTAACACGTTGTTTTTATCATCATGCAGGTAGAGACCGCAGAGTTTAGAGTCATCGTCGAATCTTGCGGAATATAAGTAAACGCTCCGTCTCATGCATACATTTCATCCCATGACATTATTTAATCATTTTTGTAATGAAACAAAAAATGTATAAGTTTTCATGGGAAGAACATATTTGATTTATTTCAGGAGATGAACTCGATAATGTTTTGTAAATGATAATGTTGGAAAGGGCATACATGCTATATCGAATGAAAGTGTTAATCGACAAACAAGGCCCTCTTAACCGAAATGAGCATACGACATTTATTTCTACGATTCAAAATGCATATATGGTAAAATTGGTCCCGCATCCCCTGATCCTGCCACCGACCGGTGCCTGCATGGGGCGACATTAAGGTTTATAATAAAGGGATTTAGGCTTGCAAAGGTTCAGGTTTGATTTGATGCGAAACAGCCTAGTTTTGAGCTATTTTGCTATTTTCGGGTTTTTCTAAGGTAGGTTAGGGCTATGCACGAATTTAGGGTTTCTCTAAGGTTAGGGATGATGGTTTGTATGGTTTCTAAGGTGAAACAAACAGATTTGGAAAGTTTTGGGTTGTGGTTGGAGAATTGGATTTGGAAAGTTAAAAATAGAAGATGATAAGATGGGTAGAAATTATAAAAATATAGGTACTTATTTCACCACTCAAGGAATCCACCTAAAGATAAGAAGCCACAAACTTGCCACTCAAAAGAATCCATCCAAGATATTAGAGAACAAGATATATACTTCGTCACCCAAGGAATCCACCTAAGGATAAGAAGAAACAAACTCCCCACTCAAGGGAATCCACCCAAGAGATAAGAGAACAAGATAGAACTCTTAAAAAGAGAAATATGAAAATATTATTAAACTTGAACTGATTGTTAAAAGACTACATTAGGGAGGTATATATTAGCCCTATACTTTCTAAATCAAATATAGAAACTCCGACTTTGACTTGGAAAACAAAGACTTTCTAATTTAAATAAAGCAACTTCTAAAAAGAAATAGCAACTCCTACTTTGACAAGTAAAACAAACTTTCAAAATTAAATAAAGCAACTACTCCTTTGACTTGGAGAATAATTTTTTCTAAAATAAAACAACTCCAAATCAAAATAGTAACAAGACTCAAAATACTTGGATTTAGAAACGTATTTAGTATCTCTAAGGTTTCACAATCTCCTAAATTTAAATTTTCCATAATTAATATCGAATTCTCAATATATGTTGTAGAAGCTCCTGCATCAATGCCCCATAGTTGGGATAAAAGACTTGCCCTCAAGTCTTCACCATGATAAGGCCTCAAATCTTTGACATTGGATATAGGTGAGGTATCATAGTCATCGAGCAACTTCAACTCGTAAGCATTCTCTTCAATCTTGTAAATAATCCTTGAAGGGTCGTATGCTCTTGCGTGCAACTTGGAACGCCTCTACATGAGAAACCTCTCATTACTCACGGGTAACCAAATCCAACCTCCAGGGTCGAATACCAGCCTTTGATAACCTTCACTTGCTTGATATTTGTTGACCAATTTAGGTATGTAGATCAAATTTCTGCTACTATTACTACAAGACTATTACTTAATCCCTAGTAAAGGCACCAAAAACTTGTTGACGAAAATAGAACATGCATGCTCATAATAAAAATGGCTTTGTCAATGATTTTATTAAAATTTAGTTCGTCATAATATCGCAAGTAATGTGTCGCATAAGTAATAAAAGTGGACCTATAGGTCCGGATATCGTTCCCACAAAGATAAAAGAGAAATTAAAGTTTAACTACCCCAACTACTCAAGTGCTACACTATTTGAACTCCCATTTCATAAGATTTTCAAAACCTAACTAAGAGTTTCACTATCTAAATTTCTACATCTATAAATAAAAAAAAATTAAAATAATATAAATTCCTAGATCTAAACTCGACTCAACCGTATTATTGGGCTGAAGCATTAATCGGGATTTCTCATTGTCGTGAAATTATCAATTCCTGCAACATAATCTAATTCTATTCTATCATGAATTGAAATTTGAATTTGTCAAAGAGGTAAGGTAGTATAGTTTAGATTTCTCCCTTAACCATTCATTTCACTGATTAGAGAGTCATGTTCATTTCTGACACATGTGTCTAACCAATTACTTCTAATCATATCTTCTTTATAAGATCTGGGTATTTTTCTTTTCCAATACTTCATACCCATTCTTATGATCACAGATTTCATTTCCCAAGACAAATATTGCCGTATTTCCACAAGACTAATGATGTCTCATCCTTGAGATCTTAAAGAGTTCTCTTTCCTTGATTAGGATCAAAGCTAACACAGATCAAAATCATCCTCAAGACCAAGGAGAAATCTCTAATTGATTAAATCGACATAATCCTTCAACTAATTCAAACCATGAATAAATTGATGATTTATCTAAGTAATCTTCCGCAGCTCATTAGTTCATCAATATTAAATTCATACCCCTAAGTACGCATCCATGCTCTCGTGAATCTCCAACTCGTGGTTACCTGCAGGACCTCCCGAAATCGAGCCGCACAACAAGCCCCATAAGTTACTAATGTTTGGGAATAATTCATTTCCATGAACACCATTCATTAAATTCAAAATTCTCAATTCAAGAAATCTCTTCTAATTGTGCAGGAAATACCATAACTAACATCAGATCTTTCCCATCGAAAGTTGTATTTCTCGAAAACTGAATCACAATGAACATTGAAATACTAATAAGGGAATTTCCAATGCAACTATAATCAACTGAAAGAAATGAATCCAACTTTAATCTAGACTTCATTAGATTCAAACAGTAATAAGAATTTATCTTCAACAATTTATCTTAACTTCAAAACTTCTTAACAATTCACTGTTTCAAGTCCAGTAAACAAATTGAAATTCTAAGCTAAATCTAATCTAGAAAGAAAAGAAAAAAAAAGAAAAAAAAAATATAATACAAAAGAGTCCTCAGCTCCCCAGATGCTCTGGTTTTTCCGCCGACTGACTGCCTCACTTTCCTCAAATGTTTCTATTTATAGAGCCCCAAAAGTTTGGGCCCTAAATTCGAGGTTACATTGTAAATCCCCAAAATTCGGCCCGATCGATCCCTACGCGACTTGAAAGTGTTGTCATGATGCACTTTGACTTTGTTGTGTCTCATCATAAAGATGCGTTAGGGGTCCTGTCACGACCTACTACCGTTGCATCCTTGATTGAGTCGCGACAAAAGTTTCGGGTCGTAACAAGATTTGTTTCTTCAACAGATTTATCTACTTCCTCCTCCGCGATGCACTCTCCGCCGCGATGTATCTTCGCCCTTTAACACTTTGTCCTGCAATGTCTGTCGTTCTATCCATTCTATGTCACGACAATCTTATGTGTGTTTGCTAGAACAATTATGTTGCGACATTAAAAATTGTGTGACATTGTTTCTGTGCAGCTTCTTCAAATTTGTGTCGCGACCTAGTTCTCTTGTCGCGATAAAGATTTCGCTGCCCTTGTTACAACAATGTTTCTCAGATTTGTCACCTTCTATGCATCAAGAAAGTCCTGTCAGTAACATAGTCTCTTTGCCGCCACTTAACCCGATTTCGTCAGTAGCCATTTTAATGTTACGACATAGTCTATCAGGTCAGATGTTTCTATCACGACCAAGTTTTTAAGTGTCACGACAAGACTTCGCTTCACCATCTGTGTCGCGACCTAGCCTGTTATGTTGCGACAGAGTCTTGTCTTCCTTGTGTGGGAATCTTTGTCGTGACATGGAATAGTCTTTCGCGACCTTGTTTATCTGTGTTAAGCTTATTTCTGTGTCGCAACCTTAAAATCCTTGTCACGACAACGAAACCTCTCTTCAGCTTTGAAGTGTGTCGCAACATTGAACTCTTTTGTTGCAACCAAGTCAGTTCACTAAGTCAGCATCACTTGTTGTGACTTTGTTTCTCTATCAGGACCAAAGACCTTGTCTTTCAGTGTCGCGACATTCATTATCTTATCGCGACAAAACTTCTTCATATAGTGTCTCAACAGGCTTTCTAAGTTGCAATAATCAATGTCGCGATAGGAAAAGATTCTGCCGTGACATGGATTCTGCCTTCTATTTTTCATTATGTCACAACATAAATTGATATGTCACAGTATTCTTCCTCAGATTGTTCTTCAATTTCTATTATGACACAAAATTCCTCACGCAATGTAATTTCTACTTTCTTCCCGCTTCCAATGTCGCAACAAGAGTTTTTACGTCGGCCGTTCTTTGATGTTGGCATCCAACTGACAAACCTTGTCGCAACGATATATTTCTTTGTTTCAACTGACTTGTTACATTCTTCTCATGTTTTGTCACGACACACTGTCTTTTGTCGCGACATAGCTCCTCTTTATATTCGCCCTTTTGTGGTTATGATAAGAAATACTGTCGTGACAGAGTTCCTAGCTTACTGTTGACGTTTGTCGCAAATACGTAACTCTATCGCGACATAAACTGCTGCAGTTGCTCTTTCTCTCTTCTTCCTTGTTGAAATTTTCTTCTTTTTGAATTAAAACTTAAACACAAAGTTAGTGAATAATCCATAATTCGACATTTAAACATATCCGAATATACTTCAAAATAAGCCATAAAATGGGATTAAAATGTATGAGTTTAAGACTCATCAAATTCTAAACTTAAGGTTTTGTTTAACCTCAAGCAAAGAAAAGAAAATTTTGTTTGTCCTCAAACAATCTAACTTCATTTTTAGGGACATTTTTCTCGTCATTGCAATCCTTTGAATCGCAAATTCTCTCCCGACCGAACTTACTTGGGCCAAAGATGGTTTCAAATTTTAGTTATCAATTCAAACTTAGAAAATTTTCACTCCTATCTCAAAACAAAACTAATGATTTCTGACATAAACAATCTCACTAATTCAACCTCGATATGTGAGTGTGTGATGGTCTTTACCTTTTCCCAAGAAATTAGCTAATCTTCCGGGTCCTATAGTTATCGTATATCATTTTAAGTCCCATATGCTTCGCTTTCATATTAGTCTCCACTAATGTAATCTCCACTAATGTAGGCAAATACAACTCTTCAAGATCAATTTTTAGTCTTTAGTTTGTAAAGTTTGGCCGGTTATTGTTGATAATCGAGAACTTAGGGCTAAAACTACCCATATTCCAATCTTCACTTTTTGCATCTTTGTCTCTATCCTTCATCCATTTCTTTTCTACTGATGTTAGAAAAGAAAATTTTCCCCCAAACTTGATCTTGATGTATCATACTGCATACTCTCATCTTGGTAAGGTTATTTGCCACTGTCATTCTTATCAAAAGTCACCTTGGGATAGTTCTTTTGCTTTTCTTTTCACTCTCAATGGTTTTGAATACAGAATGTTTTGTTTTTTGTGCTTCTACCACTCTTAGAAAACTTTCAAGTTAGCAATCCCATACTAGCCGCATTAGGTACACAAAGGCCAAACTCTACGAACTTAATTGCTCAAGAGAGGAAGGCCACAAGACACAACCTCTATTCCAATTTGACAATTCACACTCCTTTACTTCTTCTTGCATTCCTTTTTTCTTTCATTCGCTCTTTCTTTCCATCCTTCATTCTTGTTTTTCCTTTCAAATCAAAATAACATTCCCCCAATCTTGTCCTTTTCTACATTTTGAGGCTATTTTCCTAAAATCCAGGCAATAAAGGGTTCTTTACTGTAGGATTAGAATAAATGAAGGATTTGAGGATTCTAATTGCTAGTTCAATGAAGAAATTAGGAAATTTAGCCTACCGTCGAACTAGAGTGTATAAGCCAGGCATATAATGAGATGGAAATTTCAAAGGCTCAATCTCCCAAGGATGGCATATATCACTGCTAGTAGTATTGCCTAAGATTTTCCTTGACTAAGAATTCAACAAGTTCTAGGACATCGATTATTCGACCGAATGAACTCTCAAGATGTCCCTAATTTTTCACAATTTGTTAATTCGACCATGTGCATTCGTTTTTTCGTGATTTTTACTAACTTTACTGCTTACAATAATAGTCTCAAAAGCTTTGAGTTTGTGCTTCTTATCAATACATCTTCCTAAATTTGAACATTCAACTTCATTCTAACCAAACTACAACTTCCTTTTCCAATTAAGGATCAGCCTACCACAATGCATATATCAATGGTTGTTTGGATTTGAATTTTGCTGTTGTGTTATTTTAATCAAGTACAGAGGTTCATTTTGATCATGCATTCAGCTCACAACAATGTAACACAACTTCAATTGTTCTCAAGTCATTTCACCCAAGCATACTTCAACAAATAAACGATTTGATCCAAGTAGTTGATTTCTTCTATATGTAACCAAACAAATGGAAATCATGAAGCAAAGAAAATTAATGAAAACACACCAAACAAGCAAAAACAAAAATGAACACAAAATTTTTGCACAAATCTTTATTTTGTTAAGAGGAATGACTTTGAATACAAAGAGGATGAGGAATGATTACAAATTTAGTCTGGAGAGAAAACATAATACAGGGGTTTATCTCCTTCTTTTGTAGGATTTGAAAGTTTTTAGGGCTCGAGGTTCGAGAAAGCCGACGTAGCCAGAGACGAGGGAACTTTGGAATGAAGATGTCTGGATTTTCTTTTGTCGGTGGTTCTTCTCTCCGAAAAGAGGCAAGATTAATTTGTATACTCCACCGTGCGACCAATCGATCTCGCTCCGAGCCAAATTGTTCACAGATCCTTCAAGTTCAATGAGCACATTGTGTATGTTCACTAAATTTGAATTCACTTGATCCAGGCTATCATTCCATAATTTCTATTTGTAGTTGTTATCCATCTCTAGCTCCTTATCCCTCTTCTCCATAAGCTTTCCAAATTCCTTGAATTGTTCTTTGTAAAGATATTTAAACCCCTCTACCTTCTGCAGCATGTTGGCTTCCATTCTTCCCTCTCTCTTTTCTAAAAAGGTCAGCACATCTTCATCCCTTTTTAGTTGTTCATTGTAGAAGGTGTTATCTTTGAGTCCAGCCTTTGCATTAGTGCTCTTTCTCTCATTTCTATTTCCTCTTTCCATTCCTCATCTCTTTGTCTGAGCATTTGTTCCCATTGTTGTTCTCTTTTTCTGAAGTCAGCCTCCAAAAATTCCTCTCTAATCTTCTGTTGCTGCTCCCACCTTTTCTCCCTCTCCTCCATTTCCTTCTTCATTGACACTAAAATCTCCATAATTTCAGCATTTCCTTGATTGCTCCTAGAGAACTTTGCTGGTTCAAAAAGCCTCCCTTACATTGGGAGATGAATGAAGGATTGGGCTTCTTCTATTCTGCATCTCCTCTTTTGTTGCCAATTGGCTTTCCTTTTGGATTTATCCCATACCTAATTCTTCATTTTCTTCTTCCTCAGGCCTCTCTACCACTTGCACAATCTCCATTTCCTTTCTCTTTTGTTCTTCAAATCTTGCTACCCCCTCGGGCTACACCAAAGGAGAAACCTTAGGCAGGTTTTCTTCTCCCGCCCATACATACCCCATGAACTCCTACCAAAATACAGAGCCGAGTGATCATTGTCAAGACGGGGGGATCATCTCCTTACATTTTTTTTAAGCATTTGATAGATGACTCAATTATCTTTCCCAAAGATTAAACTTGTATCCTTCAAACAGGCATACAAGATGATGGCTTCCTACTCCCTTATCAGGCTCAAATGTCAGCGGGTATGATTACGTACAATGAAATAAACCACACCTTAGCTTCTTCTAGCGAGAGCCTGATGATTGATTCACAATTCTTCTTTGTTGAGCTCCATTTCCCTTTTCCGATCGTCAAGAAATTTACAATCTTCTCATGGTTTGGCTCTTTAAGAAGTTTCTTATAATTAGATCCATTCTCGGGATCTGATCCGAGCACTCATCGATCCTTTCACGCCCATGGAAACCCATACACCTATGACATACACTGAATCTTCTTTCATTTCTGCCATGTTAGTGTAGAATTCCCTAACTACTGCAGCAAACCCAGGTGGTTTATGCGTGCAGAACAAACTCCAGCCCCTTTTTCTCGATTGTCTCAGCAAAGGGCGAGACAAACTTGCCAAAACCCTTTTCTCCTATAAATCCTTTGTTGCTCAGATTCTCCCTCCAGAAAGAGTAAGCTTCATCTAAGATGAACGCTTTATCGTCTTTTGATTCTTTATTTTGCTCATCTCTACTCGCCTGCTCTTTTCGCTTGTTTCTTGGAGCTTGGTTTTGTTCCTTTCCTTACACTTCCGGGCTTTGCAACTCGTTGTTTCCTACCGAGGTTCCAGACATGAACCTCCCTCCACCCGCTACATATCTCTTCCATCATCTTACCGAGATTTGGGACCTGCCCGGGTTCCCATTTCGAGCTCGATTCGGGGGTTTAGGTTCTTGAAGTCTAGGGTTTTGAGAATTCAAGAAAGGAGAAAGCTGGATTTAAAGTAGAGTATGAAACGTGATGCGAGGCACTGAAGAAGGTGGCTTTTTCAGCTTTTGAAACATTCTTCGCTTATCGCTTAATAAATCAATGTTTCAGTGTTGCAACAATTGATGATTAGGTCACAACAATAACTTTTGACTTAAATGTGGAATTTATGTTGTGGCTCCTCAATTTAAAAAATTTTCACTAACCATTATTAACTCCTTCATGTCATGATTATTATTTAGTGGTTGTAGCAACAAAGGCTAGTCCTAGCATTAGAGATCTGTCATGACACGTGTCATGGTACCTAACAAGTTACCATCCCGTCAAGAATAGAAAAATGTTGTCAGCGACATGAACCTAGCCAAAGCTAAAAGTGGGTCGCAACATTGTTTTTATTCGCCATTCACTTAATTTGCAAAAATTCGCCTCCCAACATGAAAACAAGGTCACAAATAAGTTCATCATTTTGGCAAAAGAGTTGATGTCAATACCGGTGACTTTATAATGTAACAACAATAGGTCTCTAAGGAAGAAATTTTTTGTCACAACTTAACTTTATATCGCGACCTACTTTTCCTTAAAGTTGTTTTGTCTAGTCACAGCCTTGTTGTGATAAACTCTTTCCTTTGATTTTAAAACAATGTCGTGACACAGGCTTTATTGTCGCGACCCAATATTTGTTTTCCAATTTTTTTTTTTTTTAAACTTTGAACACCTTTCCAATGAAATTAAACACCCACAATTCAGTCCAATGATGCAGTTCAGGCTTGTGAAAACACACATAGCAACAATAATTCTCAATTCAATTCTGAGCAACAATCTCATTAACATCAAAACACTCAACAAAGTATTCAAGCAATAAGCACCTGGAAGTTGTCTAATTAAGCATGCTCTAAAATCACCAAAGTCTCAAACTTCAACTGTGCATTATTATCTAAAAACAAGTTGAAGGAATTGCAAATACTCTTATGGCTTCTTTCCATAATTCCATTAGTGCATGGTGTTTTGGCATTATCATCTTATTCAGCTCATAGTCTCACCACCACTGAAAATGGTCAGGCATCCTAATAAAACTTCTAACAAATAGAAATTAAAACCATAAAATCCTAAAAGCAATCAACATCAATCAAGTTAACAAAAATAAACAAAATCTGTTTTGGTTGCCTTCTAAGAAGCTGCTCAGTTTAATGTCCTTAGCTAAACACATGCTACATAGTGTCTTCCGTTTCAGTAATTTCCTTCTCTCTTTTCCAAATTTGGATCTGCCTCCTTCATTCTTCCTCCAAGATAATGCTTTAATCTCCTAATCGTTTACTGAATTCACCTCCGCATTCGCCTTCAATGTTACTACTCCATAGGGTGTACTTGCTACCACTATGTATAGACCACTCCATCTTGATTTCAGTTTTCCTGGAAATAGCTTTAGCCTGGAGTTGTGTAAGAGAACTTGTTCTCCTGCCTTGAATTCTCTCCTTAAGATCTTTTGATCATGCCATCTCTTGGTCTTTTCTTTATAGATTCAGTATCATTACAAGCTTCATTTTATAAGCCTTCCATTTCATTCATTCTCTGAGTAGTCTTTTCCTTTCATGTACTTGAAAGTCACACCCGCTGATGGCCCACATAGCCTTGTATTCCAGTTCTAAGGGGAGATGACAAGGTTTTCCATATATAATCCTGTATGGGGACATTCCAATTGGAGTTTTGTAAGCAGTTCTATAAGCCCACAATGCATCATCTAGCTTTATATACCAATCCTCTCGCTGCATTAACCTGCCTTCTCCTGCACTTTTCGATCTCCTATTGAAATTTCAGCTTGTCCATTTGATTGAGGATGATAATCCAATCCCATTAGAGGTTTGATTCCATATCTGCTCATGAGTTTTGCAAAAACTTTATTTGCAAAATGGCTTCCCTCATCACTGATGATTGTTCTGGGTGCTCCAAATCTGCTCAAAATGTTTCTTTATATAAACCCAACTACTATGATGGCATCATTTCTGGGACAAGTTGTTGCTTCCACCCATTTGGATACATAATCCACAGCTAAGAGGATGTACATATTGCCAAATGATGATAGGAAAGGTCCCATAAAGTCTATTCCCCATACATAAAAAATCTACACCACAAGAATTCCTCACAAGCATTATTTCATTTCTTCGTGAGGCGCTCTATCTCCGACAAGCATCACACAGCTTTTACCCATTCAAAACAATCTTTGAATAGAGTAGAGCAATAAAATCCCCGATTAGAGAATTTTCTGGTCAGTTTCGTTTCCCGCAAAGTGTCTTCCATACGCGATGCATGACATTTCTATAATACCACCTTGCTCGTCTCTCGGGACACATCTCCTTATGATCATATCCGGCTCCTATTCTATATAGTGTTGGTCATCCCATATATACAATCCGCAATCGCTCACTTCTCCTCCGCCGGTAGTCAATTCAAATGGCATGACTCCACAAGCTAAATATTTCACAATATCTGCATACCAAAGTGTTTGTACTGATAACAAAAATAGCTACTCATCAGGAAAAATTTATGTTATCTCTGTTCCCTTTTCTGTTCCAGCAAGTCTCTCTAATCTAGATAAGTGATATGCTATCACATTGTCACTACCTTTTTTATCCTTGATCTCAAGATCAAACTCAGAGCAAAGAAGACTGCTGGACATAAAAGTGCAACATTTATATGTATTTTAACGCCTCAAATTTCATGTTTTGCTCTCATTTTGTGTAGAATAGGTGCCTTGACCGCTTTTTAGCGTTTTTATGCGTGTGCGTGTTTTTCGGGAGTCCCGTGCACATTTTTATGTGGGCTCGATTCCAGAGAACAAATGCGATCACTCCGGGGGGCTGTTGATGACAAATTGTCGAGAGGCCCTGTGTAAAGGCTACAACAAGAGGAGCAGCCATGAGGCAAAGTGGGTACCAAGATTAAACTTACTGGTACCTGCATCTACATGCGTGGTTGTAGTGGTACCGGTACCAAATATCGATACCGGCACCCTGCTACCGTGGAATACTAAGACACTTCGTACCTAGACACACCTCATCGGTGCCTGGCATCAACATGCAATCTCTGCGGGATTTGAGCAGAATTTCAATCTTGGTGCAAGGGCACACTTGTCTTTCGACCACCATGTCGAGATCACTAATGAGGATTGTATTTAAGCCCAATTTAGGGTGTGAAGTTAAACACAATCGATTCTGTGGTCTGGGTTTTCACCCATTGAGTGTTTTCTCATAATTTGCTAGGGTTTATAGAGTAGAGTACTTAGTTTTTCTTCTCATTCTGAGTTTTTAATTACTTGTAATCTTTCAGTTGGTTTCTATAACTCGGTATTTTCTTACGGGATTCTGTGCTTTTGATATCCCAACCTTGCAATAGAAGTGTTATTTCTCAAGTCACAATATAATTAAGGTTTTATTAACCATGAATCGATTCTCAGTTTCAATGGAATTCTAAACCTCCATGATAGGGTTCTAACGGTGGAAACTCACCTCCTTCAAGGTAACAACCCTCAATTCCTCTTTTATGCTTCAATGGGATTTTACAATGCTAAACACTTGTGAAAAATCTTATAAAACCTTGACAACGTGTGAACGAGAGACTCTCGGTACACTTTGTGCTTGATCGCAAATGCAGACTAAGAGTCCAAGCAAATCGTCTGAACAAGTGTTTATTATCGCTCAATCGTTCTTTGTCTTAAGAAAAGCTTTTAATGTTATATCTTCCGTCGAAGACCATTCATCAATGGATCCTAGATGAGGTTGTGAGTAAGAGGTGGGTATTACCTAGTCGGCGGTGAGCGAACACCTAAGGATCCTATCATTCACCCTTCTTGTTTTAAAATAGTTAAGTTAATCGGTCACTCAATCAATCAATCACAACCCCCAAATTTTACTTTAAACGCACATTCATTCAAAGAGCAATCCCTAAGGATCACCTAGGAAACCACTCCTTGTGGAAATGACCTGTGGACTCCCACAGTAGTATAATGCTTGACGACTTTAGTTCCTACGCTTAGGAATAATTTCAGCATACAAAATAGACGAAGCATTTTTGGCGCCGTTGCTGGGAGTGGCGAGCAATCTAGTTGATCCAAAGAGAGCTAGTGGTAATTTGCAATTGCATTGCAGATCCTGTGACGCTCGTGACCTTTCTTTTAATTGCCAGGAATAATCTAAGTGATATCCGTCTAGTCAGTAAGAGTGGTGCATGCCTGCTTCGGGCTCGCAATGAGCAACGTCGACTTGTAAGAATTATACCTCTAAGACAGTCTGAAGAGTCCATAGTAAGACATTTGTTTCAAGAGAACTCACACTAAATGGACCATCCCCGGGAGACAAGAAACTTTTAATCCAGTGCTCAAGGGTTACCACACCCACAAAGACTTCATGAACCTCCACAACAAGGGGAGAGGCGCTGAATTCACCAAGAACCCCTGGCAAGCAAGAGGGACATGATAATTTTCAGCAAAATCACATCGGCTCCCGCCCTTTACCTAACGTGGAAATAACCCTCCGAGAGATTCTACAACCTCAGTTAACCACAACAAATTCATGTGACATTTGCCTACCCTCGAAGAGGCTAACCACCCCTATGAAGCCTGAGATGACTCCGCCTTCTCTCCTCGTGCATCAAGGGTCACTCGAGAACCCTACTCATTCATGAGAGATTTTGAGGATGTTTTGCAAAGGCTTCCTTTCTACCTGACGCCTCTCCACTCAGATGGTCTTATTCTCATTCTCTCTGAAGGAAAAGGCCAAAATATGGTTTCATTCGCTTACGCCCAATTCAATCTTTACTTAGGAGGACATGCGAAATGAATTCCTGAATAAATTCTTCCCTCCCGCACGTACTAATGCACTCATGCGAGCAATCCAAAAATTTTATGAAAAATCTATGAACTTTCACGTCAGATGGGAAAGATATAAGAACCTCCTCCACGCCTCCCCTCATCATGGCTCGATGTCGGGACAAATTTTGTGCGTATTTTCACCTCAAGGACTCCGTCTCAATAACAAACAATACATCCGTATTGATGTGTGCGTGGGAATTCTATGAGAAAAGTGTCATGGAGGCGCTCAATTTTTCGATACAATAGCGTAAATGCCTAACTCGGGAGACTAATACCCCTTAGATACCGCTAAAGTGCATAAGACACCCACAGGGGAGGAATCCATCACGTAAGAGAGAATGATGACCCGTGTTTAAAATAGCCAACTTAACGAGGAAGCTGAGGCCATAGAATCGAAAAAAGGTGAACGAGGTAACCATCAGACCTCAGTACCTTCGATGCTCAAGGGATCTGGGAGGTAGGAGACATGCATCATCTGCGATGACCCCACTCACTCAACTATTAACCGCCTCTAACCTTCCTCAAGTCAAGGGAGTAATCCAACAGAGCAATCTAATGCTCTAATTACCAAAGGAAGCCCTTCACCTCCATACTCGAAACTTATAATCCAGGCGGGTAAGCACTCGAATTTTAGTCGAGGAATGAGGGAGGCCTACACACTTGCCAAATAACCAAGGCCACAACTACCAAAACCAAGGCTTTTCAAATCAAGTCCCTCCGTTTCAAAATCAAGGTCCCTGGGTTTCCCGTGGAACTCCTAACTGGCTCAGACTCCCTCGTCTCAAGGGAATTCAAACCCACAACCCTACCAACCTCCACATAAGAGAAGTTCGAGGATATCAGGACACGTTGTGTCCAGCCCAACAATCCACCAACACTCGACTTCGAACCGCTCATCGATGAGATCCCAAATCACTAAGCTAACCTCTTCTATGGGAAATTTTCAACAAGAAAAAGGGAAACTCCTTTCTCAAACCATCCAAAACCCCCAAGGTCAAAATAGTGTTGGAGTCTCAAGTCCAAGCGATGGCACCTTCGAACATTGCAAGGCTGTCACCACTCTTCGAAGTGGAAAAATAATTGACAAAACCATTCAGCCCAAGGAAATGATACAAGATGTGCAAAATGAACCACTAGGGGATGACGAGGTCTCGACAAGCCTCATGTTCCTGGGGCGTATGTTGTTAATGTCGGAGCCGCAGCACAAGGCCTCCCATGTCCCTCCCCGCCCATACCTCATAAAGGCCGAGCCCCAAGAAAGTGGACAATCATTATGAAATTTATGAGTTGTTCAAACAGGTTAAGTTAAACATTCCTTTATTGGATGCCATTAAGCAAATCCTGTCATATACCAAGTTTCAAAGACTCAGGTAATCAGAAAAGAAAACTAGGCCAACAAGGATTGATTTATGACTCCAACAATCCACCTACTCGATCCCAACAATTTGCCCCCAAAATACAAAGACCCAGAAGCCCCACTATTTCCATAGTGGTAGGAATTCGAAAATTAGACATGCTCTAAAGGGACTCGGGAGCGAGTGTTAACTTGTTTCCATACTCGTATATGTTGCTGGGGTATTGGGGAGAGTTAAAACCGTAATTCAATATCACCCTCTAGCTAGCTAACCGTAGTGTGAAAATTCCTAGAGGGATAAAGGGAAGGATGTATCGTGCAAGACAAGTTCTACTTTCCTATGGACTTTGCTGTTTCGACACTCAACCGGTGAATCAAGGGACTCCAGCCTCAAAGATTCTCGTAGCCATTCGCCACTACTAATGCCATCATACACGTAGGGGAGGACTAAATTTACATTATCTTTCTAAGAACATGACTGTTAATTTGAATATCTTCAATGTTATCAAGGAAATAAGTGATGAGGAGGACGTCTGTGAGGTAAACATGATAGACTCTGTTGTGCAGAATTACGTAGATAATATTTCATACGATGATCCTCTCATGTCTTGTCTAGTAAGCCTAAGCTGTGTCGAGGAGGTAACCACATCTAAATTGGAGTTTCTGCACTCCATAATTGAGCACAACGAGGTGGCTGAAGCAAAACGAAGGGCACCTATTTGAGAAATTGCTCAATCGAGACAGGTGTTACCTTCTAAGAGAAACCACCTAAACTGAGTTGAAACCCTTACCATCGCATCTCAAATATGCATTCCTGTAAGTGTAAGAAACTTTCTCAGAACGATCTTCCTTGTGGAATGATCAAGAGAATAAACTCGAGATATCGAGAACCACAAACCGCCGATAGTGATGGACAATTTGCGTGATATTAAGGAATCGGCCCCTGATCTCGCACACGATTCACTTGGAAGAGGATGTCAAACCCTCTGCATTAAACCACGACGACTAAAACCCAATCACGAAAGAAGTGGTCAAGAAAGAGGTATTAAACCGGGCCGGACGAGGTGTTATTTACCCCATTGTAGATAGCAAGTGGTTAGTCCAACCTAAGTAGCTCCTAAGAAACTGGGTCACCGTGGCAAAGAAATGAACACAATGAGCTAATTCCCACTGAAAGTCACCACAGTCGAGGGTGCACAGATTATAGGAAACTCAACGCAAGTACTAGAAAGATCATTTCACCTTGTGGATCAAATGGGTCGGAGAGTTGTAGGGCATGATTTTTATCGGTTACCAATGGATAATTCCTGGGTACAATCAAATCGAGATAATTTTGAAGTTGTATATATCCTTGTCGACCGATAACTTGGGAGCTAAGGTTTACAAATTCATAAATGGGTATGAAGTATTGCAAAAGAAAATACCTGCATTTAGATGTCCCTTAAAGTAGTTATCTCATTCCTCGTATTCTAGAGGATCGTGTGAATTAGATAATGAAATGCGGAGGCGAGAGATCCAAATTGCACTACTAAACGCCTCAAGGCATTTTAAAACTTGAAATACACAAGCAGAATTAACAAGGTTAACACAGGAATTGAAACTTACAATAGCATTGATCTAATGTGTACTCTAAACGATAATTGTTCGCTTCCATTTATTCTTTCCCTATTCATTATTCATTATTCTTTAGATTCAATATTTGATTGATCATTCTTTATAACATAATAGTATATTTTATGCTTCTGAGCTTAAATTAAATTCTATATCATGTCATAGTTCAAACAGTATGGAGCTTGAGTAGTCAGAGTAGTTGATTTAGAATTCTTGAGATCTCTGTGGGATCGATATCTGGACTTAAATCCAATTTATTACTTGTCGACCTGTGCACTTGCAGTATATTTGGGCCAAAACCAGAATTGAAAATGATTTAATCTTGTACATGTGTTTTGGTTCAGTCAACAAAAATCTTCTATAGACCAAGCTATTGCTTCTTTATATTTTATGAGAGTCTCCAGCAGCTAGTTAATCCAACTGAAATGATAACTGGATTTCCTTTTTTGGTTGAAAAAAGGCATACTTTAAATGCTCGCGCACTCTCAAGATAAAAACCATTTCAGCCTTGCTTTCTTCGCAACTTTCTCTTTATAACTGCTAGACCTTTCTGCACTGATTTCTTCAACACTGAATACTGAATCTTTTAATTTAAAATTGGAGTTTAGAATTTTAACTTCAAGATGCTCAAGATACTAGAAATTCATCTCATTCTCATTCATTGAATTCTGGAAATTACAATCAATGGTCAGTTCAGAACTGACAGGAATTTTACATTCGCCCTTCTTGTTTTAAAATAGTTAAGTTAATCGGTAACTCAATCAATCAATCACAACCCCCAGATTTTACTTTAAACGCACATTCATTGAAAGAGCAATCCCTATGATCACCTAGAAACCACTCGGTGGAAATGACCCGTGGACTCCACAAGAAGATAATGTTCGACGACTTTTAGTTCCTACGCTGGGGAATACCCTTAGCATACAAACATAATGGCAAGCACCCATCTGATCAATCTTGACTTGGCATCCTTATTTGCCATTAGGTATTTAATTGCAGCATGATCAGTGTGTATTACAACATGGGACCCCAATATATAAGGCCTAAATTTTTCACAAGCAAACACCATTGCTAACATCTCCTTCGTGGTGTAGCTTCTCTTATGCCTCATCAAGGTTTTAATCGCACAAGATAAGTGGCTTTGAATATCTTTTCAGTTCTCTATCCTAATACAGCTCCCATTGAATAATCACTGGCATGACATATAATTTCAAATTCATTGTTCCAGTCAGGTGTCAACATAATAGGAGCTGATACTAATCTGGATTTGATTTCCTCAAATGCAAATATGCATGATTCATCAAAATCAAATTTTGCATTTTTTCCAGCGCCTACACAAAGGGTCTAGAAATCTTTGAAAATCTTTGATGAAATCTTCTATAAACTAAAGACGCCCCAGAAGGTTCTTATTCCTTCAATTGTAGGTAGCATGAGAGCTCAGAGCACAACAATTGGGCTGGGTCTACTCTCATTCACAGAAGATAAATCTTGCGGCCCCAAAGCAATACCTTCAGTTACCATGCAATGGCATTTTTCCCAATTCAAAGCTAGATTCTTGTCTTAGCACCTTTGAAGTACTATTTCTAAGTTTTTCAAACAATCTTCAAAACTAGATCCATATACTGAGAAGTCATCCATGAATATTTCCATAACCTTTTCCACCAAGTAAGAAAATATGTGTATCATACATCTTGAAATGCATAGAGCATTAAGACAATCCAAATGGCATCCTTCTAAAGGCAAAGGTGTCATAGGGACGTGTAAATGTTGATTTCTCCTGATCCTCTGGGCTATTGCAATCTAGTTATAACCAAAATATCCATCAAGAAAATAGTAAAGGGAGTACCTTGCTAACCTGGGCTCCAACATTCGGGCCAATGAAAGGTAGAGGATAATGGTCCTTTCTGCAGCAAAGTCAGTTTCTCAGAGTCTATACACACTTTCCATCATTTCTCGCTCTTGTAGGAATCAATCTCATTCTTCTCATTCTGACATAAAGGAATCCTCCCTTCTTGGAACCACATGTACCGGGCTCACGAAGGGCTGGGCTCGAGATTGTGAGATATAAAGTCTCGATTTAGCCATTTCAGCACTTCTTTTCTGACTACTTCTTTCATTACTGGATTCAGTCTCCTCTGATGTTCTATAGAAGTTCTAGCATTCTCCTCCAATAGGATCTTGTGCATACAGATTGAGGGACTGATTCCTCTAAAATTGATGAGCTTAAAAGTCATCTATTTTTAGTCCATTTTTCTGTTTGATTTTCATCTAAAAAAAGAATAATTAAGATGCAGAAATATGAAGAAACTCACCAATTTGTTATTAGTGTGAAGTAGAGAAAGAAAGAAGAAAAAAAGAATAAGTGGAGGAAAGTGGGCCAAAGGTAGAGCAGAACGAAAAACAACCGGGCCGATTCCTGATGCGCTGGGGTGTGCATACCTGCTAGAGGTCGCGACATCAAGATAATCAAGGAAATGCAGGAGCAAGTCATGACAGAATCATGATGATAAGAACTCCAGATTAACTACAAGCTAAGAGAGTAATGTCGCGACAGTATCTCGTTGTCGCGACATGTGAATTGCCTTGAAGCTACAAATGTGCTCGAAGAATGAAGATGATTCCATCAAGCCGCCACGCGACAAAGGACCGGGTCGCGATATCAAGAGCAAATCACTGAAACTCCAAAGACATAAGCCGATGTCGCGACAAGACCTTGAGGCCGCGACATCATGAACAACCAGTGGAAGGCTGCAGAAGACTTGAGCTAATGTCGCGACAAGACCTTGATGTCGCGACAACAGAAGGCATGAGTTGAAAGCTGCAGTTCATCAAGTTAATGTCGCGACAAGAGATTGATGTCGCGACATCAGAAGCAACCATTTGAAGACTGCAGAGGACTGGAGCTGATGTCACGACAAGACACTCGATGTCGCGACATCATAAGCGAAGAATCAAACCCGCAGCGGCATATATCGTGTCGCGGACAACATGAAAGACCAGTTCAAAGGCTGCAGAAACTTTAAGTCGATGTCGCGACATGAGATCGATGTCGCGACATGGATGATGTCGCGACAAGGGAGTTGAAGTCGCGAATTAACAAAGAATACGCCAACCCACTCGAAACTACGCAGATTACATCGGTTTAGGGGCCCAACCGCAAACCCTATAAATACGCTAAGCAGCCTACCTAAATTCATTAAGGTAGCTTTTAGCGACGAGCCAGAGGCCGGGTAAATTTGACTCATTACTGTTTTAGTTTTATTTTCTTTCTTTCTATCTTTTCTTTCTTTTCTTTTCTTTTCTTCAATGTTAATAGTTAGAGATGAGAATAGATTTATCTTTTTGATTTTCGTTTTCTTTTCTGGAATTGGATGTAATCGTTTAGAGAGCGAAGCTGATCTGAGAATTCATTTCTTTTAATTACTACAGAATGTTTTAAAGTCAAGATGATTTGCAGAATGATTTTCGGTTCAATTTGCGATTATTCTTATGATCGGATAAAGATGTTGCGATTAATGTGCCATTAATTGTCGAGGAACTTGACTTCCATTAAGTGAATGCTATTATCGAAATTATCTTTCTGTATTCGTTTCCAGCGGCTTATTAATTTCGGTTATGAATTTGCCAGTTTGGGTTTATTGTAATGGATGAATATGGTTTCGTATCCCAGTTTAAGATGTTTCATTGCTCGATTTCAAGGAGGTCTCGAGGTGACCACAGGGAAGACATTCACGGGAGTAATGTACATTTCTTGAAATATATTAACACTGTCCAGATCTGTGACTTGTGGTTCTTGGATGATCTCTTACAAAGCGAAATCAAGATCGAGTTGAGCGAGTTATCCATCTAAACAAACAAAGAGTTCACCTCGGTCGGATAGTGAAGCCCGATCAGTGTTAAGGCGAGATCTAATCTCGAGAGAGGGTGATCTATTCTAATTTCGAGGACGAGCAACTTGGAAGTTGTATATCCTTGCTTGGCCAGATAACTTGGGAGCTACTAAGGTTCTGATCCGTAAATGGGTATGAAGTATTGCGAAAGAGAAAATACCCCGGATTTAGGATGTCCCTTTAAAAAGTAGTTATCTCATTCCCTGTATTCGAGAGGATCAGGTGAAAATTAGATAATGAAATGTGGAGTGTGGAGAGATCGAATTTGTCTTGCCCTAAGCGCCTTAGGCGGATTTTAAAACTTGAAATACCTGAGAGTAGGGTGCGGTGTTAACAATAGGGTGAAACTTCACATTAGCATTGATCTTAATGTGTACTCTAAGCGATAATTGTATTTCAGTTTCCATTTATTTCTTTCTTTATTCGTATATTCATTTATTCTTTAGATTCGGTTTATTGATTGATCATTCTTTTTATAACACTCTTAATTATATTTCAGGTTTTAAGGCTAAACACCATATCTGTCACATGATTGGAAATAGTATGGAGCTTGAGTAGTCGAGTAATTTGTTTAGAATTCTTGAGATCTCTGTGCCGGTCGATGCGGACTTAAATCGATTATTATATCGACACATTACTTGCAGTATATTTAGGCGAAACCAGGTAATGATTTAATCTTGTACATGTGTTTTGGATTTCGTTCAGCCAAGTTTTTATAAACGCCCATTCTTGGTAGAAAATTTTAATAAATCAATATTCAGACGAAAAGAAGGAAATACTAATTTGGACATTTGAAGAAAAAGAACAAAATAGTTTTTAATGATGGTTATTTTAGCCCGTAACCTTTAACATAAACCTTGAAAATATTTATTTGTTTAAGTACAATCCTATTTGATCGAGTGTGCTGATTCCAGGAGGGCCTTTAATCACGTATGACGGATAAAGGATTAGGCCAGATTGTGACAGGAATTTGCAGCAGCGAACTTAAAACAGACACTATGGAGGACTTATGAAATCATTCATCGAAGATAAATGTTTGAGTGAAGCGACGTGAATCTTCAGGATTTTTGGTACCGAACTATTTCTGAAACCATGGTTCCATGAAACCAATTTCTTTGGTCATTCAATGAAAATCGATGAACACTTGGAGACTGATTTACGAGATGGCAGTGAGTTAAAGCCCGAATGGTGTGAAGCAGTGACGATTGCGATTGTTCCCATTTTCTTTCTGAAATATAGGCTGCAGCGTGGTTTAACTCCTACGTCTGAATCTGGTAACGCGGGAGGAGGCGTGAGGCTTATTTCGGCAAATTCTTTACCCCACCCCTTCCTTTTGAACAAAGAAGGGAAATTACTAATTCCAACATGGAGGAGATGAGAATATCTATCTTGCTTGGAAGGAGCTTCTTTGAATGCAACATTAGACCATACGGATCTTCGAGGAGAAATAGCGGAGAAATTTGAAGAGACGGAATGAATGTGCTAAAATTGTCAGCCATAGGCTGTTTGGATGAATTATTTTGTGGATGAATAAAGAAAGTCCCGACTAGGAACTAAAGGCAGAGTTATGGAAAGAAGCGAAAGTAAAGAAAACCTCTAAAATGCATTCGGGACGGTGATATAGCATGGCGGAATCAAAAAGGAGTTTCCTATCGACATTCACTCTCATCTTCTGTTTTATGGGCATTTGAGTTGAAATAATTGTTAGGATCTTATATTTAATGTAGCATGATTGCAAGTTTGGGGGAATTTATTTTTGTCTTGTGTTGAAAGCATAACTATTGAATATGAGATATAATAGGAATTGTCAAATCCTTGCATGATCAAAATAAATGGAATTGTAGTAGTTTTGAGTGAAATTGAATAACTTTAATATTGTTGTCATGGCTTAAGTGCTGGGTGCTGACATAGAAATGGAGTCATGACATCCAGTGGCTAATGTCTAGACTTGATGGCCCAATGGTTAATGTATTTACCTCGAGCAATGAAACATTAAACCCGGTGTCTAGTCTCATTGAATCCATGGAACTCTGATTCACCCAAAATTTTCGATCTATGCAAGAATAAATAGTAATAAATGCAGAAACAGAACTTCATCTCTTGATCTAATCAATTGTGGAATATTCTCGGTTTGAGGCATAATCGGATGAGAATTTAGAAATTCGAAAAGGCGATCCATTCTCTCATGAAAAGGCCCAGAAATCTTAGTTGAAAATATAAGAGGGCATAAATTGATGAATCTCATTTAATTTTCCCATAAAAAATTGAAAGAAATCATAAATGACCTTGTTCTTCTAAGAGAGCGCAACTCACTATAAAAAGGATGGGAGAAACGAGGAAGAAAACAAGAAGAATGAAGAATGGAAGATGAGAGCGAGAAAAAGAAGTCCAAGGATGGCAATCCTTTGTTTTTATGGAATGAGTGGGTCGAGAAAACCAAACCCGTTCCATTGTTTGTTCCATAAGCGTCGGTGTCATCCGAGGCGGTTGATGGGAGAGGGAATAGGAAGAAGGGTTGTGAGACATCAACTAGAAGCTCGAAAGAAAAAAGTGAAGCAACTTGATTGTTGAGCGACCTTGTGGTCGATAATCAATGGGAGCTCAAGGTCACGAGTGAACCAATTTTAGACGAGGGGCTGCAAACCCGGAGAAGATATAGGATTTTAGAGCGAAATAGAGAGTCCTTCTTGAACTTCAGTTTAAAAAATGTTTAGTAATGAGGCGGTTCAATCTGATATCGAAATATTTTGATATTTGAATAAAATTTATGTTGATTTACAAATTGGTTGATCGTGATGTTTAGTTTGTTTACGTACTAGTTTATTTCTTTATTGGGAATCGAGAATAATATTTACGTTACGTTCGATTTATACGAAAAGATAGAGAACATGAATAAAGAAATTTGAATTAAGGTATTTGTTGTAATGTTCGATTCGAGTTTAGGTGGAAAATGGAGGAATTGGCTATTCTTTGTCTTAGAGAATACCTGATTGTACTAATGAAAGCTAGGCAGTGAATAAACACACAAGTCTTAAGAGGAAATAATACACCTCCGTTAACCGCATACTTTGAAACTTGTTTGAAATTAGGAAAATTTTGTAAATTCGAAATTATAATCCATGATGCTAGAACTTGTTTGATTAGTAATCGAGTGAAATCCTAGGTGATCTGATATGAAGAAATGATACGAGGCCATCCTTGGAAAGTTTAGGCCAGCATTCGGCCATCCCTTTGCATATCTTTGTGCATATACCTTAGTTCCATAAATTGAGCCCAAAGAACAAGCCTTATTCTCGAAAAATAAACCCAGCCAAATTCCTGACCAAGTCGAAAGAATCAACCCTCAAAAGAACACAATGATTACGAGGAATTCAAAAGAAATGAAAGAAATAAGTTTGGGGAGTTTAATTTTTTAGGAAGAATCGAGGAGGAAATAGAAAAAGGAATTTGAAAAAGAAAGGATGAATGGAAAATATATGAAAAGAAGGGTAGAAGGAATAGTTTTATCTTGTGGCTTTGCTCTGCTTGAACAATTAAGTTCTTAGAAGGTGTTTCAACACCTAGTACCCTAATACCATCTGATATTGGGACTCTTGCTTTGAGATTCATTAAGAGTGTTAGAAGCTTCAAAGCGAAAACATATGAAGATGCGAATGGTGATAAGAAGAAAAATTTACATATTTAATTCTGAAAAGAAATTGGGAGCATCTGGTGAAAGAAGACATTCAAGGTGGTATCCCCGAACATAAAGTTTGGGAGTTTAAAAAAAAAAAAAAAAAAGAGGAAATAAGCGGTTAGGAGGAAAGAAAAGGTTTGGGTAATCTCGGCCCAAAATTCATTCATCTGCCCACTTTTTCCCCGAAACCCCGACATTATAAGCCCAAAAGACCTGATTGATTTTGAAGGTTGGAATCACCTACATTAGTGGAGATCAATATGAAAAACAAGCATATGGGGCTTTAATAAACAGTTTGAGAAAAACTCCCAGAAGATTGACTAAATCTAATCTGAGATTAAGGAAAGGATTCTTGACACGCACACACCTGTAAGCAAGACTTAAATAATGAGCGTCTACATACATTAGTTTATCGGGTGATTTGTAATAGAAATTAATACCATGCTCTGTTCTTGCATTTTAAACTGAATTTTGAAATAACAGTGATATTTTTAATCCCAGAAGTGGAAGAATTAAAAGCTAGAAACATAGAAAAATGTCCTTGTTTGAGAGACAGGCAATTCTTTCTTTTCTTTGCTTGAGAGTGAAACAAAATTTAAGACTGGGGGAGTTTGATGAGCTTAAAGTCATCTATTTTTTAGTCCATTTACTTGTTTGATTTTCATCTAAAAAGAATAATTAAGATGCGAAATATGAAAACTCCTGATTTGTTGTCTCTTGGGAAGAGAGAAGAAAGAAAGAAAAATGCGGCCCGATAAGTGGAGGAAAAGTGCGTCAGGTAGGCGGCTTAGTAAGCGGCTGATTCCTTGATCTGCAGTTTTAAGTGTACAGTCTATTGGAGGTGTGACATCAAGATAATTGAAGGAAATGAGGAGCAACAGGTCGCGACAAGAATCATGATGATAAGCAGCTGAGGATTAACCACAAGATTTAAGAGAGTGATGTCGCGGCTTGGCATCGGGTTGTATGCGAACATGAAGCGCATGACTGGCGGGTTTGGAGAATGAAGATGATTCAGCTGGCATTGTCGCGACAAGAATTTGAAGTCGCGACGCCAGGCGACAGCAGTGAAACCTCAAAGACGCATAAGCTAATCGCCATGACAAGACCTTGATGTCGCGACATCGCCTTGACTCCGATGGAAGGCTGCGAAGGCTTGAGCTAATGTCGCGTGAAGACCTTGATGTCGCGACGGAGCGAGATGAGTTGAAAACTGCGGTTCATCAAGTTAATATGCGATAAGAGATTGATATCAGCGACATCGAAGCGAACCATTTGAAAGCTGCGGAAGGGCGATGATGTCGCGACGCGAAGACACTGTGTAGCGACATCATAAGCGGTATTTGAGCCTGCGAGGGCATGGGTGGTGTGGTAATGACATGAAGAACCAGTTCAAAGGCTGCATAAACTTTAAGTCGATGCCGACATGAGATGATGTCACGACCTTGGATGATGTCGCTGACAAGGGAGATCAGAATCCACGACACGAGCAGTAACATGGAGCTGACCTTGATCACGGCGGGATACATTGGGATTAGGGCCTTGGCGAAACCTATAAATGCTGCTTGACTACTTGACTCATTAAGGTAGCTTGGCGACCGCAGACGAGAAGGTGCGGGTGGCTGAGCTCATTTCTTATTTTAGTTTTATTTTCTTTTCTTCTTTATCTTTATTTTCTTTTCTTCTTTTCTTCAATGTTGTGAATTAGAGATGAGAATAGATTTATCGTTTTGATTGTTTTCTTTTAGATTGGATGCTGTCGTTTAAGCGGTGAATCACGAGGGTATTTCTTTTTCAAATTACTACGGAATGTTTAAAGTCGGACAAATTTACGGAATTCGAATTTTCAGGTTTCATTGCGATTATTCTTATGATCGGATGAATGTTGCGGTGTGAATTAGTGTCCGAGGAACCCGACTTCCATTAAGTAGATACTATTGTGAAATTATCTTTCACGTAGTCGTTTCCAACGGCTTGTTAATTTCGGTTTATATGAATTTACTTAGTTTGGGTTTATTGTATTGGGATACGAATATATCGGTTTAAACATACACATTTAAGATGCTGTTTCATTGCTCTGATTTCAAGGAGTTCCTCACGGTGACACAAGGGAGGCATTCTGGGAGTAATGTACATTTCTTTGAAAGGTATGTGTTTCTTTATTCAAGATATTGAGCTTTGTGAGTTTACTTGGATAAATCCTCTTCTCGCTTGAAATCAGATCGAGTTGAGCAAGGTTATCCATCTAAACAAACAAAGAGTTCACCTGTTCGGATAGTGAAGCGATCAGGTGACAGTGAGATCCTGTCCAAAGGAGAGGTGATCTATTCTAATTTCGAAGGGCAACGACTTGGAAGTTGTATATCGTACAACGGCCAGATAACTTAGGGCTAAGGTTTACAGTCCATAAAATGGGTATGAAGTATTGCAAAGAAAATACCGATTTGGATGTCCCTTTTAAAAGTAGTTATCTCGTTCCACTGTATTCGAGAGGATCGAGTGAATTAGATAATGAAATGTGGAGTATGGAGAAGATCAGAAACATACTCTTTAAGCATGGGCGAGATTTTAAAAAACTTGAAATACACAAGTAGAATTATAGTGTGTAATGCAGGTGAAACTTCACAATAGCATTGATCTTAATGTGTACTCTAAACGATAATTGTTCAGTTTCCATTTATTCTTTTCCCTATTCATTATTCATTATTCTTTAGATTCAGTTTATTGATTGATCATTCTTTTATAACATACTAGTATATTTTACAGTTTTCTGAGCTAAACACCATATCATGTCATAGTTCAAATAGTATGGAGCTTGAGTAGTCAGAGTAGTTGATTTAGAATTCTTGAGATCTCTGTGGGATCGATGTCTGGACTTAAATCCAATTTATTACTTGTCGGCACGTGCGAACTGCATTATATTTGAGCCCAGAGCGAATTGAAAATGATTTAATCTTGTACATGTGTTTGGTTTGATCCTTAAAATCTTCTATAGACCAAGCTATTGCTTCTTTATATTTTATGAGAGTCTCCAGCAGCTAGTTAATCCAACTGAAATGATAACTGGATTTCCTTTTTTGGTTGAAAAAAGGCATACTTTAAATGTTCAGGCAATTCCTTAAGTATTAAACCATTTGAGCTTTTGTTTTCTTCTGCAACTTTCTCTTTATAAGCTGCTGGGCCTTTTGCGCGATTTCTTCAACGAATCTTTTGAATCTTTCAATTTAGTGGGTTTAAATTTTAACTTCCAAGATGCTCAAGATGCAGGAATTCATCATTCTCATTCGTTGAATTAAAAATTACACAATCGATGGTCGATTCGGAAGCGCGGAATTTTATTCTACGAATTTCCTGGTCGGCACTACGAGTTACGGATGTTTCAAACTATGATTGAGATTGAAGTGCACTGCTTCTTCTCCAACCCTGAGAGTCAGTTCCCCTTTTTTCACATCAATCAGTGTTGACCCTGTTGCTAAGAATGGTCTTCCTAACAGCAATGGGGCTTGTTTGTCTTCCTCCATATTAATGACCACAAAGTCCACTAAAAAGACAAATTTCCCCACCTTGATCAGCACATCTTCAAGGATGCCCTCATGATGAGCCAATGTCATGTCTGCCATCTACAAGGTCATGGCTGTGGGAATGAGCTCCCCTAAACTTAATCTTTGAGCAACAGACAGAGGCATCAAGTTGATGCTAGCTCCAGAATCACATAATGTTTTTCCCACATCGACCTCCCGATTTTGCGAGGTATGGTAAAATTTACGGATCACCGCACTTCTCTGGTAAAGTCTTAGAATCACTACCTTTGTAAGTTCTTTGTTGGGCTCACTATCCCTTCTCGTGTCTTCCTCTTTTTTTGCTCGATATCATCTTTGTGAATTTGCATCTTGGGGCATCAGGTTATTATAGGAGAAAGGGCGTTGATCTCACATCTTCTTAAACATGTTTAAGAATTTAGAAAACTGCTCCTCTAGCTTTGCTTTCTGGAGTCTTTGAGGAATGGGCTGGGGATTATGGCTTTAACTTCCTTCTTTCTGTTGATTGAAACGCATTTATATTTGTTTTCTTTTCAGTAGTTCTGGCTTGTCTTTTGCTGAGTTCCTCTCCTATTTCTGATTGTTTCTCTTCCTCGGTGCTCCTCTTTTCAACTCTCCTTTCATCTAGCTCTCTACCACTTCTAAAGTGCGCCATACGAGTCCTTTAGTTCTTTCTAGTCTCCTTGATAGATCCTTAGGCTCCTCTACTTGCGACTTGACGATTGCCCCGAATCGTGTTTCAGTTCTTCAAAGAGGCATTAGTGTTTAATGCGAAACACGAATTGTTTACACCTTGGAAGTTTTCAAGGTCAGAAAATTTATTTTCATGCAGAATTAAAATCCTTTTGTTTTCTAACATTAAATGAAGCATCTAATCTTCAAAGGATTGAGTCCTTTTCTAACCCTGATACTTTCCTCTACTGTCCCTCTGTTGCTGTTGTTCTTGGAACCTAAATTTGAGCATAAACTTCTTTGGTAATTTTGTCTAGAGACCTGTTGTGCTCCTCCACCATATGAAAAGTTTTCATGGTTCATTAGTGCTGGTGTATAGTGTTGAGTTGGGGTAGGCTTAGTGATAGCTATACCTTTCGTTCACTTATGCCTTAGTCTCCTGACCCAGTGAACCTTCTTGACAAGTCCTCCCGGCTGCTTCTTCTCATTCTTTCTTCTCTTTGCTCCCACTTCGTAATGCGTGTGCATTCTTCTTTCATTGCTTCTAGTTTGTTCAATCTTGCTTCAACTTTGCTTCTATGGTTGTCATTCCATCAACCCAGTAAGACCATTTCCTTCCGCCCTGCTGCTGCTCCACGAAGCCGAGATAGAGCCTTGTAGTTTACATTTGGCAGATCTTGATAGTTCCTTGCCTCCTACCGTCTTCACTTTTTAAAGCTCCACAGCAGGATGCATCAATTATACCCTTCGAGGCATAATTCATAGCCTGATAGAAAATATCCATCTGAGTGGTCAAATCTATTCCATGCATAGGACATCTTTTTAGCAATCTTTTGAATCTCTCCCATGTTACGTAGAGACTCTCATCTTCCCCCTGCTTGAAGACAATTATTTCTCCTCTTCTCTCAGTAGTGAGAGTTGGAGGGAAAAATCTACTCATGTATGCCTCCACCGGTTCTTCCCAGTGTTCAGTCCCAGCGGCAATGGAGTCGAACCATGTCATTGCCACATCTCTCAGTGAAAATGGGAAGAGCTGTAGCTTGATTACTTCTGGTCTCACCGAATTCCCGGCTTAATTGTGTTTGCCATCCTCATGAATCTCCCCAGGTGCTCATTGGGATCTTCGGAAGAATTGGCTGTGGGCAATCTTGCACCATAATGTCAGATGGCTTGGCCGAGGAATTGTTTTGCCCGATGGGAGGTTGTCTCACGGTGATTACTCCTCTTGGATAATGAGCCTCCAAAAAATTCCTCCATAGTATTAGGCCTTTGAGATCTCTCTGCCTTTATATTATATTACGGAATAGCACTGCAATCTTTCTCTGATTTTCCATATTTTTGGATTATGCACTGGTGATTCTTCTTGGATTTTACCTGCGGTTCTCAATTTAGGTATCTGAGGTAGTAGATCTGTTTTAAGTGTTTTAATACATTAAATTTTCTGAGTGAAACACAACGAGGATCGAATGGAGTCAGTGTTAATAAAAATTATATCTATTTGACTAAAATATCGAGTGGCTTTTTCAGCCAGCTGTTTGTTAAAAGCTAATTTTTGTTGTTTTAAAATTTTGTAAAACAAAAGAAAAATGTCAAATTAGCGATTCTCTTTTGTCGAATATTAGATTTTTCAAGTCCTTGATCCGAAGCAATGGCACGAAAACTTGTTAACCAATTTAGGTATATAGATCAAATTTCTGCTACTATTACTAAAGGACTATTACTTAATCCCTAGTAAAGGCACTAAAAACTTGTTAACCAAAATAGAACATGTATGCTCATAATAAAAATAGCTTTGTCAATGATTTTATTAAAAATTTAGTTTGGTCATAATACTGCAAGTTACCGCAGATGCATTACAAGTAATAAAAGTGGACCTATAAGTGGGATATAGTTCCCCACGGATCAAGAAATTAAGTTAACTACTGACTACTCCAGTTCTACACTATTTGAACTCCCATTTCATAAGATTTTCATAACCTAACTAAGAGTTTCACTATCTAAATTTCTACATCTATAAATAAAATAAATATTAAAATAAAATAAATTCCTAAATCTAAACTGGATTGGAAGCTTGGATTATTCTTTAGGTAGACAACTTTGGGATTTCACTACTGTGAAATTATCAATTCCTACAACATAATCTAATTCTATTCTATCATGAATTGGAATTTGAATTTATCAAAGAGGTAAGGTAGTATAATTTGGATTTCTCCCTTAACCATACATTTCACTACTTAGAGAATCATGTTCATTTCTGACACATGTGTCTAACCAATTACTTCTAATCAAATCTTCTTTATAAGATCTGGGTATTTTTCTTTTCCAATACTTCATACCCATTTCTTATGACACACGAATTTCCTTCCCCGAGAGCGGGGTCATTGCAGGATTTCCTGAGACGAGATGATGTCTCATCGCCCGGATCTTAAATAGTTCTCTCTCTTTTCCTTAGTTAAATCCGGCTAACACGGGATCAAGATCATTCCTCAAGACCGAGGAGAAATCTCTAATTTATTAAATTGATAGATCCTTGACTAATTCTCAAGCCATGAGTAAATTGATTGGTTATCTAAGTAATCTTCAGAGAGCTCATTAGTTCATCGATATTAGTCTAAGCATACCCCCAAGTGAAAATGCATCCATGCTCTGGGAATCTCAACTCTGTGTCACTCGAGGGCCTCACGGAAATGAGCCAAACATGATCCCTTAATTAGGTATAAGTTACTATTGAGAATAAATTCATTTCTGAACTTACCATTCAAATAAACTCAAAATTCTCAATTCAAGAAATCTCTTTCTAATTGTCAGGGATACCATAAATAACACTTCAGATCTTTCCAGCGGCGAAGTTGTATTTCTCGGCGAATCACAATAGACACTAAATATAATCGAAATTTCCAATGCATTATTAATCAAGCTGAAAGAAATAGATGCTTTATCGAGACTTCATTAGATTCAAGCGATGATGGAATTGATCTTCAACAATTTAGTTCAACTTCGAAACTTCTTAACAATTCATTGTTTCAAGTCCAATAAACAAATTGAAATCCTAAGCTAAATCTAATCTACAAAGAAAAAATAAATAAATGAAAAAAAAAATATAATACAAAAAGGTCTCGACTTCGGATCTGCTTGGTTTTAAGCCGATTAATTTGCCTCGCTTTCCTCAAATGTTTCTATTTATAGAGCCCTAGAAGTTTGGGCCCCTAAATTCAGAGGTTACATTAGCAAATCCCAAAATTCTAGCCTAGGTGCATCCTCGGTCGCGACTTGAGAGTATTGTTGCGACGAGTTTTGGTCTTGTTGTCGGTCTCTGTTGCGACATGTAGTGATGCATCGCGACCACACTTCTTGTGCGTTCTTTTTTTTTGGGTTAGTCGCGACAAAGTTTTCTTGGTTACCTTGATCTTTATTTCTTCATCGTATTTGATACATCCGCGACAGATTTTCTTTGACCTTTAGCAGCTTGTCCTGCGAGTCTTGTCTTTCTATCCATGTTCTATATGCATGACGATCTTATATGTGTTTGTTGGAACAGTTATGTTGCAACATTGACAATTGCGCTGTGACATTTTTTCTGTGCAGCTTCTTCAAATTTGTGTCGCGACGTAGTTCTCTTTGTCGCGACGGCGTTTTATGTTAGTTCTTGTTACCTTTGATATTTCTTGTATTTATCGGCTTTTACGTGCGACCCGAAAGTCTTGTCGCAGCGAGTCTTGTCACCACTTAACGATTTCTTATTTGCGGCTATTTGATGTTGCGACATGAATGTGGTGTTATGAATGTTTTGTCTCGACGAGTTGTTATGTCGGCGCCCGAGACTTTGCTTTGTTCGTCTTTGTGTCGCGACCTAGCACGTATGTTGCGGCGAGTCTTCATCTTCCTTGTGTGGGAATCTTTATTGTGACATGGAATAGTTTGTCGTGACCTTGTTTATCTGTTTTAAGCTTATTTATGTGTCGTGACCTTAAAATCCTTATCGCGACAACGAAACCTCTCTTTAGATTTGAAGTGTGTCACAACATTGAACTCTTTTGTTGCAACCAAGTTAGTTCACTAAGTCAGCATCACTTGTCGCGACTTTGTTTCTCTGTCAGGACCAGAGACCTTGTCTTTTAGTGTCGCGACATTCATTATCTTGCCTTTGACCTGCTTCTCTTCCTTATAATAGTGTCTCAACGGGCTTTCAGAGTTACAATAATCGGTGTCTGCGGGGAAAGATTACATCGCGACATGGATTCTACCTTCTATTTTTTATTATGTCGCAACATAAGTTGATGCATGACCTTACCTATATTGCTCTTTAATTTCTTGTTGCGACATAAAATACCTTGTCGCGATAGAATTTCTGCTTTCTTCTTGTTTCCAATGTCGCGATAGGAGCTTTTATGTCACATCAGGTTCTTTCTGATGTTGGCATCAGCCCGTGAGCCTTGTATGACATTATATTTCTTTACTAAGTTGACTTTGTTTTACATTCTTCTCATGTTACATCACGACCGTTATTTTATCCAGCGACACCCAGCTCCTCTTGCATATTCGGTCCTTAGTGTTGCGGCGGAAAAATCATGTGACAAAGTTCCCTTAGCCATTTGCTTGGACGTTTGTCGCGACACACAAAACTCTATTTATCAACATAGACTGCTGCAGTTGCTCTTTTTCTTTTCTTCCTTGTTGAAATTTTCTTCTTTTTGAATTAAAACCTGCAAAACACAAAGTTGGTGAATAATCCATAATTTGGCATTAAAACAAATTTGAATATACTAAAAATAAGCTAGAAAAATGGATTAAAAATAGATGAGTTTAAGACTCATCAATCTTCATATTGCTTAATTCTTTGCCTAATGTCGAACCTTACTTCCTCATGAACAAAAAGGTTGTTGTTAGGTTGGCAATCAACACACATTCTCTAAGATCCATCCTTATTAGGTGCCAATAGGGTAGGTGCCACATAAGGAATTTTACTTTCTCGAATAAGCCCTTTGTTAAGAAAATCATCAACTTGCCTTTTAAGCTCTTCATCCTCCTTAGGACTCATTTTATAAGATGGTTTGTTGAGAAAAATCGAACTTAGTATGAGGTCTATTTGATGTAGAATATCCCCCATTGGTGGCAAACCATGTGGTATTTCCTCAGGCACTACATCAACACATGCCTTTAGAATCGATTTCACTTCTTGCAGGATTTCCTTCTCACTTTCTATTTCTTGAACAACAACCAAATCTATCACATCAGAACCAACTTTGATTTCCATCTTTAACTCAGATTCCGATGACAATGAACTCTTCTCCTCATCTTTTTGCACATGGTTGGATTCAATTACATCTTCAGCATCTTCTTCCTTAGCCTTATCTTCGTCAACTAGGTCAACCACTTTTCGATTGGGACATTTAGAAGTAATATGACCCAATCATTGGCACTTAAAATACATATTTGACTTAGAAATTGATTCTTATTGAACTTCATTCTTTACTTGAGGAGTGGGGGTAGTTTCAATACCACGAGGATTCCAAGAAGAAGAACCCTCAGCATACCCTTCTTTAGCCACACTCTTAGTTATAGTAGAGATTTTATTTTTTTAATGACAACTAAGCCAGTTTCATCGCATCTTGAGACTATGATATAGTTTGTAAAAATAACTCTTATAATGAGATCTCAAAGCCAACGTGTAGTGGGCTATGCATATTTCCTCGGCCTCTTGCAAGTCTTTCTTGATAATCAAGTTTATAAACTTAGTCGAGATACTCCCTCCCCTTTTCGAATTTTTGTTGCTTAAAATTAAAAATTTGAGATAGATGTGTGATGAGTTGGTAGGAAGGCCTCATTTTGACTCTTTCGTCATCTTTTCCCAAGTTTCAATCTTCTTTTTACCATCTCTTTCACGTTGTCTCTTCATTTTTTCCACCAAATGGAAGCATTCTTGCATATATTTATAGCCACCCTGATAACCTTTTCACGTTCAAGGGTCGTAATACTAAAGACATATCCCACCATATTAAGCAATCAAAAATTCATCGAGGTCCATTCTTCCATCAAATTCTAGAATGTTAAGTTTTTGATTGAATCTTAAGCCTTCATCATAGTTACCATGCCTCTTATAGTAATCTTCATTCCAGTAATAGCAATCATACCTCCCATGATAATCATAGTCTCGTGCATACATACCTTTAGCCTTCTTGTGCTCAAAGGAACGTTGAAGTTGACTAGGTTACACAGTTTCTTCATCCATATCATCTTGTTCCTCCTTGGTATTATTTTCATCTACACCATGAGTCTTCATAGTAAGCCAAGTTTTCGCCAATCCTCAAGCGATTATGTAGAAGTTGAGCAGAGTCTCGAGATCATCAATACATTTTGGTTTGACTTTGCAAACATGAACCATGATTAGAAGTCTTGTCTCAGCACCAAGAATGCCTTTGTACTAGCTTGTATTAGGCCATCATACCATGAGCTATGATACCACTTTGATGCAAAAGCGGGACTATGATGGATGATCCTACAACAATTTGGGTAAGTTAGAGATGGGCTTATGGTAGTTTAAGGGTATAGAATGTAACTTTAAAGGGTAAAAGACAAGTCTAGTTCCAAAGTTGTGAACATTTTGATGTTTAGTTATGATGGAATTAAGGGTTTAGAATGAAGGATTTTAGGCACCAAATGTTTTAGGCTTGATTTGATGTAAAATAGCCTTGCTTTGAGCTAGTTTGCAATTTCGGGTTTTTAAGGTAAATTTGGGTTTAATGCAGATTGCAAGGGTTTCTACAGGTTAAAGGATGATGGTTTGTATGGTTTATAGAGATTGAAAATTATATGGAAAGGTTTTAAATTATGAAACGGTTTTGAAAGTTTTTAGGTTGTGGTTGGAGAATTGGATTTGGAAGAGTCTCAAAGAAGATGGTGAGATGAGTAGGAGTTATAGAAGGATATGTACTTACTTAGCACTCGAGGAATCCACTAGAGATGAAGCCACGAACTCGCCCTTTGAAGGAATCATGAGGGTATAGAGCAGAGATATATGCTTACCTTTGAGAATCTTTAGGGATGGAAGAGGCAAGCCTCGCACGCTCTCAAGCAGGAATCGCTTTTCAGAGGATGAAGAACAAAGGAATTCTTAAAGAGGAATTTGAAAATATTATTAAACTTGAACTGATTGTTAAAAGACTACATTATGGGGAGTTATATATGGGCCCATTACTTTTTCTAAATCAAATAAGAAGAAACTCATACCAGCACCCAATTCATACTATTGAGTTTTATGACATGTTTAGGGTATAATGAAGTCATTGTATTTTCATAAATTTAAGTGCTAAATTAATGAAAAGGGTAAGTGGTAGTGTAATTAATGACCTAAAGGACATAAGATAAAAATGTTATATGTTAAAGTAGAATATTAATAAGTTGATTTGAAATTGAATGAAGAGGAAGGACTAAAAAGCAAAAAGAGGAAAATTGAGCCAAATCCCATAAGACAACAAATTGTCTTCTAGGGAAAGAAAGTCTTCATTTTGGGGTTTTGGAGAGCTAGGGCATACGATTTGGATAAAAGCCAAATTTTGGGTTGATTTCTCTCCATTTCTTGGTTCTACTTGTTCAAGCAAAGAAAAGGAAAGGAAGAAGCTACTTTGAAGGTGTCAAGAAATCAAGGTTATGAAACTATCCTAACTTCCTCCTTGTTATGTTGTGTTAGGAAAAGTAAAACCCTAACTCGTTTTGTATATTGGGTTTTGTTAGTTTGAATTAGGTTTGGAAGTTCAAGGCATCAAGGTTAGGAAATTCTCCAACCTCCTTCCTTGTTATGTGTGAGTTAGGAAACTATCCTAACTCCTTCTTTGTTATGTGTGTGTTAGGAAAACCCTAACTCTTCCATAAATGTGTTTTTGGTTGGCTTGAGTTAGGTTTGTGAAAACTGTTACAATTTGTTTTGTTTTGGTTGGAAATTTTAGGTGAAAATGGGCAAAATGCCTCATTCTATTCAAGAAGCCAGAGCGCCTCTCCGCTCAAGTGAATGGTGCTTTCCGCTAGGCAGAGCTCCTTTGGGAGAGGTCATTCACCTAGGCCCGAACAAAGACCTCTCTGGCCATTATGCGCTCTCCTAGGCAAATGGGTGCTTTGCCTAGGCGAACCACTTCGCCTTGGCAAACCCATCTTCTTGGCAGACTTTGTTCTTGCCTCTTCTCTACCTGTTTTGCTTTCTATTTTATAAAAGCCTAAGCAGATATTATAAATACTAGTATAAAAGCTTTCCAAGCGCATATAATTGTATGTACATCATTTGGATAGTGAATTAGACCAGGCACGTGTTTAGTGCTTCGACATACATACAATTAAGACAACATTACATTTTAATGTGACAGCGCATCGATTAGTCTTTTTGGCACTCCTGCATGATGCTCGACACTCTTATTTCGTGTTGCGGGCGTATGCATTTACGATTAGCCGACATATTCAATATCGTCACATACCTTAAGGTACCCTGGTGTTATATCCTCTCATTCATTATTTACTAGTCTATGCGAGCCAAACATTTATATGATAAGTATACGAACAATGAAATATGTAACAAGTAATAAGCTACGATGTTAAGGAAATCATCTCGAGTTCTATCTTATAAGTGTACCTACGAGATGCATTGATGTAAACATATTTACATGTACTCCTCATGAGAGATTGAACATTCAGATATACGAATTATTTTACATGTATACTTTGATTTAGGACCACCGAAAGTGGTCATATATGTTATCTGTTTTCCCACTAAGCTATAAGCTTAGCACGGGTGTTTTTTTAGTGTAGATACTAAAGAGGTCGCCTAGGACATCTTGCACTCGCCAGGGGCAACACAGCATTAGGAGTCCTTATGATGTAGGTCCTCGATTTGGTTTTGTTGTAATAAAATGTAAACGTAATATTTTGGAGACAGTGCATGTGGCACCCCAGCCTGACACCTTTCTGTTAGGAAAGGGTGTCACGAAACTATAGACTTTAAACCTAATTAACTAAGCAATTACAAACATTCCTTAAAATATAATCACATAATTTAACATATATTACAAAAACCATACTATCATATCCCACTATTTAGGCGTTCAAAATATCATTTACATAATGGCCCACAAATCCTTTTCCATTTTTCTTAAGGTTTATATACGATATATTACTCGAATGCTCGTTAAATAGAAACACTACAAGTGAGCACCTATCGCTGAGATGACCCTTGATGTTGATGTGGAATGTCTTGTTCTCTAGCCGCCTCCTCAGTACTTACACGGATAAACACCCGTGCTAAGCATAAAGAAAGCAGTGAGGATCATACGTGGATGACCACGAGCCGCGATCATTCGTCCTAATATTCATGCAACTTGCTATGCATATATATATATATATATATATATAATCATATAAACTTGTAAGTTACAATAATTCATGAACTTACCACACTTAAATAATTTAATTCATTATGTTAGTCTCATGTGCTATGTTAACTTCTTGTGCTTTATCTGCTCGGGCTATATCATTTTAAATCATAGTATTATTGACTATTCCAAGTATTTTATATTTCAATTGCTCTTTACAAATTGCTTCCCTATGTTTATGATTCATGTTTCATTTACTCGATAACTCGCTTTATCTCTTTTACGGGTTTCATGTCTACATATTTCAAAGGGGACAAATCACGGAAAGAAGCGTATTGTGCAGGGTACATCTGAATACTACCGATCCACGGGCGGTGCTACCGTTATTAATAGAAAAAGTGGTTGATTTTAGGCTTTGAAAAATCCGTCCCTAGTAAGGAACGGTTGTGTTTGGAGTCGCCACTTGCTTTTTATTTTTATTTGTGAGGGGAAAATCAAGTACAAGAACAACCCCTCATTGACTCTAGTCAGGGGAAAAAAAGCGGTCTCACGGCTGAATTTCTAGGTTCGGGGATCGAGTTACCTATCGAAAGGTACCTCGTATGAGAAGCACACCTTTGGGCCGGAACTGGGTTCTATACAGTGAATTGGGTGTGTGGGAGCATATGGGTCCAAAGATCGAGGATAACCTCCAAGGAAGTAAACATACAACTTGGATCACACCCACCTAATTGGTATCTAGCATGCCTAAGAACACTCAACCAAAGAGCAAATGGCGTGTACACACGCGGTCCACAGCATGTACATCGAGTTAACAATGAGCATACGAGCATGCATGGCCTGCTCAGACACCAAGCATCCATGTATGAAATTCACTGCGACATTAAAGCACATGCTGTGGTCCCTAACCAGCGTAGGGAAGGTTAATTACTTTGTTTGGGCGCTCTGAAACTGATATCTCAAAATTAAATATCAAAAGAAAGAAATCAGGGAGCGTATACATTTGCATCTCGGCCACTCATTGATGCTACAACATATGGAGTTATACAAACCGTCTTATTCATCTCGAAGAATCGGGCTCGACAAAACACTGAGACTACTGAATTGCCAGCAACCACCATTTGACACGCATAGACCCTAGATTACAAATCCAAATGGAACCACATTAACTGGAATTTAAATCCATTTCGGACCCCGAACATAGCCATGATCACAGGTGAATGGGCTTGACTCTCGCCAGTCATGGGCTCCCGATTAAAGCGAAATCAAATGCCTACAAACTCGACCAGCTGGTTGATCGATTCCCCAACCGGTTAGTCAGGTGAGAAAAAGTTCTGAAAATTTGTCAAAACATTCTTCCTGAAATGAAACAAAAAAATCAAGCGGAATGGCGAAAGCTGATCGAACAATGACTAGTTACTCTGCTTCATTTGTTAGAAAAACCTCAGCAATGAGCGAATGATCAGGTTTCCAATGGGTCAGTTAGTTGAAAGTTCTCAAAATTTGTCAAAATCTTCCTCCTGAAGTCAGAATCCAAAATAAATGGAGTACAATTAGACTTGAATGGGTGAACTTATCTGAGAGCAATGCCTAGTACCTAACTTTGTTGTTAGGAGAAATATAGCAATGAGCTGGGTGATCCGGTTTTCCCAGCCGATACGGCTAGTTGAGACGATTCTCAAAATTTTTTAAATCTATTTCTCATAAGTCAATAATTAAAAAAATAAATGGAGTACAGTCAGGCTCGAATGGCTGTGTGTGCGTCTGAGCATGTGCCTAGTACCACTAAATGCTTTTAGGAAAATAGAACTATGAACCCGATGATCCGAGTTCCAAGCCCAGTTCCAGCTTGATTGAGGAAGCGATTCTCAAGAATTTTTCAAAATCTTCTCATAGAGTTAAAGATCCAACAAAACAAATGAGTACAATTCCATTCGAATGTTTGAGAACTGATACAAGCAGTGCCTAGTACCTAACTGCATTCCCGAAACGAGGAACTTAATGAATTGGATGATCAGATTCAGCTATTCAACAGGTTGAGAGGCGGAGTTCTCAAAATTTTTAAATATTCTCACTTAGAGTCGGGAATCCAACAACAAACGAAATCTGATTCCGACTCAGTCAGTAGAACTGATCGAACAATTCCTAATAACCTTACAAAACTAGAAACATAAGCGTCAAAGAGCAAAGACAAAGCGCAAAAGCGGAAAAAGCACACAACGTTCATGCACAGTAGGATTCTTTGCTCCTTTTGTCTTCTTCTTTACGCCTCCAAAACTGGTATCCCTCCCTCAAAACTTTAGAAAATCCATGAAATGAAGAAATGAAACTCACACAGGATGGAAGAATCTATCATCATTTTCTTCTGTGTATATCTATCCATTCCTTTCTTATCTCTCTATAACATCTTCTTGCTCCTTTTATAACATCATGGCGATCTGTTTATCATTTCTTGCCTTGGGATCAGAACTCCCAAATTAGTCTCGGACTTCCCAGCTCCATAAACACTCCTCTATTCACAAGGTCAAAAGCTGGCCACATTTACTTAACCACCAAGAATCCAAATGGACTCAAGGTGGGTTTCAAGCAACCCACAAAATGGCCCACAACTGGACCCAAACCATGCCTAGGACTGATATGGAGCTTATGAGCCCGAACCAAGTAGGATTTGGGCTCAAAATCCTGAAATCGATTACTCCATGGCGCTGTGGTTGGTGAAGCCGGGTTCCCAACCCGGTCGGGGCGAGTTGAGAAAAAATTTGAAATTTTGATAGAATGTTCCTTGAAGAGTAAGGAATTGAAAAAAAGAAATTGTGTATGATTTTGAGTCCGGATGAGGGAGATATGACCAAAAAAAGCTCAGGTGCTCAATTTGAGACCTCGAATAATGAACTTCAATTGAAATCCATTAAAGTGGTTGAGCTAGTTCCTAACCGGTCAATCCGATTGATAAAAAATTCTCAAATTTTTTCAGAGAATTCTACAATGAGTAGGAAATCCAACAAAAGAAACGATGCATGATTTCGAGTTTGGAATAGGGAGATATGATCAAAACAAGCCCTGAAGTACTTTCTGGTCGACATACTCTAATAAACTAGATTTGAATTTAGAACCTCAAGGGGGCCCACTTGATTCCTATGGCACGATGCCAATAACGAAAAAATAAATAGGTGACACTCAAGTGAACTACATCGCACTTTCGATATGGACCCTGGCCTGACCCACCGGGGCTCGAGAAGGCCAGATGGCCCAGAAAAGGGCCGTAGTGGTGCTATGTGAGGCATTGGTGATGTGACACCATAGGATAAATGCAAGTGTTGAGGGACAAAATTGAGGGTCTACACATCACTATACGAGACAATGATCTTTATATGAGCTTTACTATATAACCCAAACGGGGCCTCTGTAATGACCCAAACGAGGTCCATGTCATCAACTGAGCATGACCAAGCCCCATATCTATATCTGCCATTAACTATCCTTAATAGGCATGCCCATCTATCCATCTACCTGGTCATAAGCAGGCAATCGGTTTTATTACGTTTTCAGTACATATCCCTTATACATACGAATACTTTTGTTATCATGTATGCATATGAATATTAATATCCATTATTCTTATCTTCATAAGTACTTTCACATATCTTGTCATCCTATGAATGTATTCTATGCTTCTTTATATAGCAACTATACATGTATTATCTTTTCTTCACATGGCTAGAATTCATGTCCTTTATTATTCTATTCTATTTATTCCATATTATTTAGCATTAAATCATATAACTTTTAGTCAAATTCTTTATCTCACTTAGCTAAGTTATACTGACTTATTTTCATACAAAACCATCTCCACTAATACTTTAGGAGTATATAAGAGACATTTGGATGTCTCAAAATTCTATAGGAAAGGACATGAAAATCATTTCCTAAAACAGGGTCCGAATTCACTTTTTTTATAGGTACAATGAGTTCGAAATCTCAACATGCTTCCTTCATGCACATTGTTCCTCTATGAATCTATTTTACTCGGAAATTGGAATCACTCCATTTGAATCATCCAAACTCAAGTTATGGCATTTTAATGCCAATCCCCAGTATGTTTGCTCGATTGCACTTAGTAACAGACCATGGACCATTTAAGGGAGTCTTAACTCCATAATTGACACTGGTTCCTTATACTCATTTGAAGTTAGTGCTAAGAGGTTCTTCTCAAATTGGAATCATCAATTTTAGGTACCAAAACTGAAATATGTCCTAAACAACGAGTTGCTATGTTTTTCAAAGCAGAACCAATAAGCTGGTCTTTAGACCCAAATTCAGGGTCCTTAAGTCTGTATTAATACTTTGGGCTCTTCTTGGAAGAATGTAGTGCAGGTCTTATTGAGTTTCCCTCTCCAAATAGAATTTTCCTAAATCGAGTACTCTGACCAAATTATGATAAAATAATTCTTAAGGCTTTAGGGAAATTTTGACCGGCATTTCCTAAACCCGAACATTTCTTTATAATAAAACTCCTCAAGATTGGGGACCACACAAACCAAATAACAATTACCAACAACACAAACCACAATGGATTGATCTTCAAGGGATTCACGTACCTATTTCTTGGTCACCCCAAGCTCTAACTCTCCTTTCCTTCTTCACTTCTCCCTTTCTTCTTCATATAACTGCTAAGCATAGCCCCAGAGACCAGTGAAAATGAGAGAGCAAAACTTTTGGATCTCATTCCCCTCTCATCCGGATTCCAAAGGCTCCCAAGGCCAATTTGAATTCCAAACTCCTAGAAAGTCACATGTTACTCTACCGTTTGATCACTATTTTCTCAACTTACACATTAACCCTGGTTGCATTTAGGCCTTGCCACTTAGGTCATCGATTTTCTTTGTTCCACAATAACTTTTATAATACTCCTATAACACCACACTTATGCTAAGACCAAAATAAGTCATCACATGGAAAATTGTCAAATATACTTTAAACATGTTATAAAACTACTAGGGTATAGTCGAATTATTCTGATGCAGCTTATTGTATCTGATGGATTGGACTAGAGGCATATCTATCGGAATGATTTAAGCATTTATGGTGGTAGTTTTACAAGTTATAATCTTCATGAATATATACTTAGAAATGGGCCCTTTAATGTCGGGTTAATAGTTCTACATTTACGTGTGACATCTCCTTACTTGACTAGGTCGGGGAAAGAGTTACACTCTTTACTTTGACTTGGAAAATAAAGTGATTAGTGCTTTCAAAAGTGCAATTTTGGACCCTATATTAGATGGGTTTGAGAATTGCTTTTTGATCATTAATCGTATCATATAAACCAATTGGAAGTGCTCATATTACCTTAATGTAACACTTATGCCAATTGAGGGTGTTTTTGGTTGTTTTGTAGACTTTTATATACACATTTGAACCCCGACCTCAATCTGAAGAATGATCGATCATGAGGTTGGAATTTTAGTCTCAGCCATCAACAGAAGCCCAAAATCAATGGAAAACAAAGGAAAGTGGAAGAAATGAGAATCATGATTGAACATAGCTGAGAGGAATCACGAAACGACAAACGACGATTCGCAACTTTATTACTTGTCAATTCGCAATCCTAAGCGAATTTATGGCTGATATGGCGAGTTATGATCTCGGCCACACACGTGCAGTCGCTATGCCAACACCTGCTTGTGCAATTGCGAAATTAAGCTTCTCAGCGACAAAATTTAACAAAAACTTGTGAAATTTATTGTAAGCGAGTGCAACCTTGTAATTCGCTACAACATTGCCAATTTAAGCTAGACCCTTGCGATTTAACTAAATGCATTGCCAAATTAACAATTATTGCCAATTTCACTAATTAGCGAGTCTCCCTACTGTAGCGAAAATGCATGCCTCGTCATGCTTTGTAATTAAATACAGCAGCCTTCAAACTTAGTGAATTACTCTCTCTATCCTATAGCAAGCTTAGATTATTAGGGTTTTGGTATTTTATACATGAGAGTCTATAAATACCCTAAATGTTTTGTAATAGAGGAAGGGTGGAAGGAAGAAAATAAGTTTTGGCATTGATTTATGAAGTTTTCATTTCTTTCCCCTTTTGTAAATAAATTGTTTTATTTTTAAGTTTTTGCTTTTATTTTCTCTTCTCTCTCTTCTTTCTCTCTTCTTTCTTTCTTTCACTTTCCGGCTATAAACACACCTCTTGGGGATGACCGCTCGAGAGATCTTGCTAAGCCTCCTTCCTTTGAAGAGAGAGGAAGGAAGGCCGAAAGCAGCCGATTAGAGGCTTAAGCATGTTGTCGCCGTATGCTAAAGCTACGGGTAGTGTATTTATGGCCTTATCTTTAAAACTCGGTTGCATAACATAGGATGTTATTGTCTGGCCAATACTCTCCATGCTTTAGATCCGTGTAGTAGCCCAGTCTTGTGGCTCTTTAGATGGTCCTTACTTGCCTATGAGGTAATATTCACATGTTAGATTCTTGAGTGGGGTTAAATAACATTTCTTATTGTTTTGTAAATACTCTCCATTGCTTTAGGGTTCGATCTTCCGGGTGAGAGATGGCTGTGATTCTTCTAGATGGTCTTTCACAGCCCTAGGTGTCTTTCTCCATGCTTTAGGGTTCGGTGCTGGGGTGAAGTGCCTTTGTGATTCTTTAGATCTTTGCGAGCCTGCAAAAGTGATAAAAGAATGTTAGGGTTTTAAACAAAAGGGACCGTAACTACATCTGTGTTGACTCACATAGGAGGATAAAACACGAGGACATGTGTTTGCCACAGCTTGCAGGTTAGTGACTAAATCTTCAAAGTAAATTTCTTCATTATTAATTTCAGTTTTTAACTCGATTTTTACAATTTCTGTTTTCAAACCATTCCCCTGTTTTTGAATGAATTCGAAAGTCCGAATAGAGCACTTACATTCATGCCCTAATCTGAGCCATTTTATGAAGAAAGCCCATCTAAGTGTTCGACCCTGAACCACTATCTTGCGGTAGCTTGACTACACGAGTTGTAGAAACTTAGGTATATAAATATTGTTGATTTTAAACTGTTTTCTTTTGTAGTACGAATCAAAGACTTTCTAATTTAAATAAAGCAACTCCTAAAAAGAAATAGCAACTCATACTTTGGTAGTAAAACAAAACACAGGAGTGACCAAAGCAAATTCTTAACTTTGACTTGGAGAACAAATCTTTCTAAAATACAACTCCAAAATCAAAATAGTAGCAAGACTCAAAATATTTGGATTTAGAAACATATTTGGTATCTCGAGGTTTCTGACCTCTGAATTTGAATTTTATAATTAAGATCGAATTTCAATGTATGTTGTAGAAGAATTTCTGCATTATAAGGGATGAAGCGGCTAAGATAAGGATCGCTACCTTTGCTTATCTAACATAACTAAACTATAGTAGAGAAGGTTGTAGATATGGAGAAGGGTTTGTGTATGATAAACACATGGGATGTCTTCAAGAATGAAATAAAGGCGGAGTTCTGCGTGAGCAAAAAATCGGATTTTTCGGCCAATTTATCGGCGAAAAATCGGTTTTCGGGTGGTATGGAAGCAATTTTGACAAAAAAAAAAATCGAAAGAAAAAAAATCGGTAAAAAATCGGGGAAAATCGTCGATTTTTGGCGAAAAATAGAAAAATCCGATTTTTCCTGAAAAATCGATTTTCCGAAAAAATCCGATTTTCGAAAAAATCGATTTTAGGAAATTTCAGGGTAAATTATATTTTTAGGTCACTAAGGGGAAAGAATTAAAAAATGGGGCGAACAAAGCTGCGTAATTAAAAAAAGTGCATTTTGGGAAAAATAATTCATGTTTGTGCCTGATACAGTGGGTCCACTGTCTCTCTGCTTTCTCTTTCTGCGTGTCTGCTCTACCACTTTGTTTCTACCAAATATCTCTCACCAAAAATATCTGATATTTTTTTGATTTTAATTAGAAAAATATGAAAAAATTCTTTTGAAGGGTTTAATCCGTCGAAAAATACGGAAGTAATGGCCACCTCTATTCTCAGTAATTGCACTTAGTATATATAGTTGCAAACTTTTTTTATTTTCTCTTATTATTTGTTGTTCATAATCCCTTTATAATATTTTATTTTTATTTTTATTTTTACATTATAACTTATAATATTTTTAAATCAAATGACAATTTGAAGAAAAAAGAAATAAAATAATATCATTTAAAATTTAAAATTATAATATATAATATTTTTTGAATCTCCTCATTATCTACATAATATTTATAATAATAACAAAAACAAATAAATAATATCTCTTTAACATAATAATATCTAAATAATATATTAAATATAACATATTTAATTTAATAATTACTAATCCATTTGATTTTAATCTACCTTAATTAAAATACGAATAATTTCTCATAATCTATATAATTAAAATATGAAGATTTATCATAGATATTTTTGTAAAAATATCCACTAGATATTCTATCGATATTTTAAGATATTTAGTAAATCAAATTCTGGATATCCGTGTTTTGTCATTTTGATCGTTAGTTCCTACCCAAGAATGTGGCATATCAAGCTTGAAGGAAAATGCGATGTCTCAAGCACACTGGGTCAATATGTGAGTATGTTGAAAAGTTCTTTACACTAACTCTTGAGATCCTCGATAACTCAAAAGAGGAGTTGTTAATCAACTTCATGGACAACCTGCAAGGATGGGCTAAGCAGGAATTAAGGCGTAGAGGTGTAAAAGACTTGGTCACTGATGAGTCTTAAACTCATCTATTTTTAGTCCATTTTTTATGGCTTGTTTTTAGTAGTTTATGATCAGTTTTAATGCCAAATTATGGAATATTTACCAAACTTGTGTTTTGCAGGTTTTAATTCAAAAAGGAGAAAATTCCAGCAAGAAAGAAGAGAAAAATAGCAATTGCAGCAGTCTATGTCACGACTGAAATTTGTGTGTCGAGACAAACTTCTAAGCAATTACCCAAGAAACCGTTGCAACATTTCCCTTGTCGCAACACCATAATCTGATTGTTGACAATTGAGCTAGGTCGCGACATAAGACAGCAAGTCGTGACAGAAAATGGGAAAAACATATGCAAGTTAGTTGGGAACAAAATAGTTTGTCATTGCTGAAACGTAATGATGAAGCGAAGCGATCGCCGCCAGAGCCACTCTTACATCCAGTACTTGATACGCAACATGAAAAGTTTGGCGAGATAGAAAGATGTTGAAGAAGAAGTTTAAGTGCGACAAGAAAACTATATCGCGAAAAGGAAATCGATGTTGCGACATACTTCAGGTGCAAAGATGTTTTGATATCCCTGTGTGAGAGATCTTGGTCGCAACCTGAGGAAATCAAGCGAACCACGGGAAAATATCTTTGCATACAAAAAATGTGTTGTCGCGACGCAACATATTGAAGTCCACGACATCACAAAAAACATCTGACACAAATTCACAAATTACGCAACATCAAAATATAAAGTTGCAGCGAGGAAACGAGCTAATGCGGTAGAACTCGTATGAGAGACAGACTTTGAGTCGCTCTGCAAGAGATACCAATAATACAAGGCGATGTTAACGACAAGAACTTGATAGAAATCTTTGTCATGACGAAGAAAATTTAGTGCGACATCAATTTGATAAACTGGCACTGGCGCACGAGGCGCGGCGTGGCGAGGGGTGGAGGGGAGGAGGAGGAGGCACAGAGAGGGGCTTTTTGTGCAGGAGGAGGGAGGCGGGCGCGCAGGCCGCGAGCCTCCTTGTCGTGTTTGAAATCCAGGAAGAACAAGAAACGAGGAGTCGCGACATGCGACCACTTGCTTTCTGACATAAACTTACAACAAAATTCAAAACTACATCCTGTGAGAACTTTCAGTGTATTGAGGAAGACAATCTGAGCCCTAAAATTTGGATTCTAAATAAGCATCGAAGTTAGGGCACACGAACTTTTAAGTCTCTATAAATGAAGCTAATTAGGAAAAGCAATCTCTATGATCTTTTCCAATTCTTCAGTCTCAAAGGGTAAAAACCAACATTTATGGGGAGCTGAGGACTCCTTTGTATTATATTTTTCTTTTCTTTATTTTATTTTCTTTTCTTCGTAGAGTATATTAGATTAGCATAAAATCTCAATTCGTTTGCTGGACTTAAAGCAGTGCATTATTTAAGTTTGAAGTTGAATTAAATTGTTGAATTCTTTACCGATTACTGTCTGATTATAATGTATTCCAGACAAACGTTGGAACTCATTTCTTCAATTGATTGCAGCTACATTGGAATTTCAAGTCGATTATTTCAATGTTCCTTGCCAATCCGATTTCGAACCTGACTTCATGGGAAAGATCGATCATCGGTCGTAGTCTTTTGCACAATAGAAGAAAATTCCTAGGTTGAGAATCTTGAAATTATTTGAATGATGATGTTCATATAGTGAATAGTTCCCAATATTAGTAACGAATACCCATAAAGGACTATAGTCGAGCTACGATTCGGGAGACCGGGTGGCACAGGATGGAGATTCATGAGAGCATAGATGCAGTTACTTAGGGTATGTTAGACTAATATTGAAGAACTAACAAGCTCTGAAAGATTATTTAGATATATCCTCAATTTTCTCATGGTTGAGAATGGGTTGAATGAGCTATCAAATTAATCAATTAGATATTTCTTCTTGATCTGGAAGAAGGATCCCGATCCCGTGTTAGTAGAGATCTAATCAAAGAAAGGGAGAACTCTTCAAAGATTCTAAGGATGAGACATCATTCATTTTGTAGATATCTTGCAATTGCCCTGTCTTGGGAAGCAAAGGATTTGCAGTCATAAGAAATGGGTATGAAGTATTGGAAAAGAAAAATATCTAAATCTTATAAAGAAATTTTTATTACAAGTAATTGATTAGAAACATGATTCAGAAATGAACACGAATCTAATGGTAAAGTATAGTTAGAGGAAATCCAAACTATACCTTTCGCCTTTGACAATTTTAGATTCAAATTAAGTAGAATCAAATGGAGATAAGATCTGAGTGATAATTTCCATCAATGAAATTCCGATGTTACTTAAATGACAGCTGGATTGAGTCGATCCATGTTGATTTTAGATTTTATTTATTACCAGATGTAAAATATCGAGATATTAAAATTCTTTGTCGAGTCAAATTTTATAAAATGGAGTTCAAATAGTGTAGAACTTGAGTAGTTGGAATGAGTTTGAGCTTTAAAATTCTCTTCAATCTCGTGAAGACGATATTACGGTTATAAGGTCACTTTATTAACCTCTGACGTGCACTTTGGTTTTTAAGACCAAACTAATCTTTAATTGGGTTATTGACAAAACTATTTTCTTATGGCATCTAATTATTTTGATTATGAGTTTTGGCCGTTGTCGAGGATTGAGTGGTCATGGCGTGGTGTCACGATTTTTAACACATGCAAAAGGTCTTCTGAGTCCACTCTGATGGTAGTGAGTAGAATCTTTGTTGGACTATGAAGTGGCTCTTTCGAAGATGAGGGTTTAGAGGGATAGCCCACTGAGTGAGAGGAGGTGTCTCCTAATGTTTGCCCAGAGGCAAGAGGAGAGGAAGGGCAAGGTGCTGCACTGCGGACGGATAAGGGTAAGACGAGGATAGAGAGGGAGTTCATGCCAGGGCAGAGTGCTTCCCACATGTGATGTCAGCATATGGCAAGGAATGCCCCTAAGAGGCGCTCGAAAGGCCCTCAAAGGTGGGAAAGGGAAAGAGGAAGGGAGGCATGCTGGGCTCGATTCAAATGTTAGGAGCCCCTCCAGATCAATCTGTATGAGGCAGAGGTATGTAAAGGAAAGCGAGAGCGAGGAGACACAGAGTGGGAGTAATAACCACACAAGGACATGATCATGTCGGGTAAGGAGACGTTAATGGGCGAGAAGGCGTATCAAGCCTCAAGAGGATAGGTACAAGCGGTAGAGGTACATGAAAGCTCCGAGAAGGAAGTAGAGAACATGTGCTTGATCGTGAGTCATTAGGAGACATGGGATCCCTCCTGTGTAAGAGTACTTGGTCTAGTGGAAGGGTCAGCCAAGGTGGAAAGCTAGTTGGGAATGCGAGGATGTGTTGGGCAAGTTAAATGGAGTGGGTCCAGACGTTGAGTGAGTATTGGCCGGTGGGTCGATAGGAAAGTGTCGCACCTCATTCTCTTGAACACTCCCTCGTATAGGAAGGATCTCATAAACACAAATGAGCCTCGAGGCCCTTACTGGGAGAGGGGAAGAATCTAGAGACTTATGGAGACTATAACTCTGAGGTTTGGAAATTTCTGGAAGGCACAGAGTCCACACTCATCGTGTGTGTGGAAGACTTGAGAAGTTAAAAGATTCACTGAAAGATTTGTGTATAAGTCTTTAAAATACCTTATATATAAGACTTAGTATCATTATTTTTTGACTTAACGCTGAAGTCATCAAATTTTCAAAGATTAAAGTTCGTTTGTTTTTAAAATCACGACTTATCACGAAATTTTAAAAGTTCCACGTAAAAATAAAAACATTCGACTCTTCTCTATTAAAAAAAGTCAAATTCTTCACCAAAAGAAAAACCCAACATCACCAAATGCTTATAAAGTTACACTAACAACACTCACTACTACACATGACAACTAAGGGTTTGGACAAAGCACTCTATCCCTAATTCATTTCATTTATTTTTCACTCACAAACCTGTCTCATTTAAAAATTAATGACGCGGATAGAAAATTCTAAACTCCGCCATTTATATATTTGATTTTGTTTTTATTTTTTATTTTTTTATTTGCTTTTATTTTATTATATTAAAATTAATTTATTTACATAAAAAATAAAAATATTATGAATTTTGATAAATTATTTATTAAAACATTCTAATTATTATTATAATTTATATTAAAGTATAAAATAAAATAATAATAAAATATTTTAAATATAATCGAAAGGTATGAGGTCAATACCGAACCTCCCTAAACCTCCGTCTCCTGCATTTGAGAAAATAAACTCAAACCCGTTAAAAACCCGATTATAATTAAACCAAACCCTACCCCATTAAGATTTTTCGTATGAGAATCCAAATAATCCGGGCTTCATTGTCATCCTTTACTACTCACACAATGTTGGGAAAACAAATAACTTAATATTTAATGCCATGATAAGACCATTTAGTATTGCTTAAAAAATTATATTCAACATTAAATAAAACAAACTACCTTAGAGTGTAGAAGATTCTAGAAGATCCTAAAGGAGTTCGCACATGCGGAAGGCTATGAGATAAATAGTTTAAGAGAGTTATCTGCACTTCCAGGATCTCTTGTATAACTTGCACATAGCTGATATTCTAGAACTCCCATGATTTGTAAGGAACCAACCCAGTTTCTAGATAATTCTTAAGGTGCCTATAAATAAGTGAATGCCTCATTTGGCAAAGGCGCCAACCCAACCAAGAGTTGAGAGCTTCCAAAGCATTGTAAGGAATTATTCCATCAATAAGAGTTTTTTTCTTCAAAATGTTATCTTGTGTGCTCTCTCATCATCCAAGTCACAAATGACACTTAACATAAGTAGGCCTGCCATTTTAAGGCGTCGATTTCAAGAACATCCAAAGGACGAGCTATTAAGGTTGGCCACACGTGAGCTTAGTAGGAAGACTAAGTTCGTGACATTAGTCCCAAAACAATGTTTTTTTTAAAAAAAAAAAAAAAATTCTTAAAGTAATGCATGTTTCGAAATAATGCTCAAACTACGTTATTGTCACATAAAAAAAAACCGTAATTGGTGACTTCGGTTTTAAAAATTTTAAAATAGTTAAAACTGTATGCCACTAAGGCTTTTAAATTTCGTGAGCAAAAAACCATGGTTGGTAATAAAATAATTTTAATCATTTAAAAATTTCAAAACTATAGTCACCAACCATGATTTTAACTTTAAGTTTAAAATTTGTAGTTGCTAAAACTACGCTTTTAATCATTTAAAAAATTAAAAATTATAGTCAACTACTATTTTATCGATAGTTTGATGCGACAGAAGGATGCAAGATTATTTCTAAACATATATTATTTTGAGAATATTTTTTTCAAAAACATTATTTTGGGACATCACTCTGTTAATATCATTTAGGGAAAATTTTGAGTAACTTAGTTCTTAAGAGAATATTTCTTGGTAAGATAAATTCCTATTAAAGACAAAATTTAGCTATCATCACTTTTGGAAAGATTTGTTAAAAGTTTCCTTAAATTTATTTGGGTTAAAAATAAACGATTAGATTACATAAACCGTACTTCTTTAAAATTAGAAGAATATTATGCAATCAAGCATTATCCAAAAGTCATGAATAAGTACAAAACAAAGGTTAATGTAAAACTATAATAAGCCTGGCGTTTGTTTTTTTATTTAATATGAAATAAAACTTTTTTTAGCTTAATGCTAAATTATATTTAATGCATTAAATATTGTCGCTTGCTTTTAATATGCAGAATGAATGTTGTTAGCTTCCTATTTCTCGTTAGTAAAGAATAATGCTTTCATTAAATATTACTTTTCTCGAATAAAAATCCAAATATTTTAGCTTTTTCTGTTTATAAATTTTTTTGTAATTGAATCGATGTGTTCACGAAAAAAGCTAAAAACGAAATATATTAAGCTTATTTAACAACAAAACCAAAACGGACGTCATCTATCTTGCATACCCTCTTCCATATATATAGAAGCTATAAAATATAGAACATATATAGAATAGTGAAACTAAAACTAAATCTATAAAATTAATGTAAGAAGAACAACTGATAAAATGTGACACATAAGGAAAAATACATATCCCACTTATAGAAATTAAAACTATAATCTTAAATTACAAAATGTCAATTTTGATCATTAAAGATAAATTAATGAGCTAAGAGGTTGTTAACTTAGGACTCAAGCGACATAATCGACTGACATAATCTATGAGATACATTTCACGGTTTTATTGCCAACTTTCATTATCATGGATGCTTCCAGTACAGTTTTGATGTAATAACAAATATTTTTTTTCTTTTTTTAACAATGTAACAAATACTTAATTCGTGGAAAGTAGGATTTTTTGCCAGCCAACTAATCTGATTCGTAAAATTTTCTAACATCACTGAGAAAATTTGATCATAAAATATTTGAATAAGTATTATAGATACTTTTTTTAGCTAAACAATTCGTTGTTCGATTCACTTCTCTATAAATATGACAATAATTATAAATATTTAAATTTTAAATAAGTCGTCAAATATTTTCCACTAGAAGAATAATTGATATAAACAAACTACATTTTTTATTATAACAATCTATAACTATTTTGGAATCCTTTTCAATCTTCATATTTGAAAAACCATTATATATTACAGCTAAAACACCATCTCTTAAAGCTACATATTTTATAGTAATTATTGAAGCACTACCTAAATGTTTACTTCTTTGTCATCTTAATAATTCCATTGGAGCTCTAATAAACTATCCTAAAGCACTTGTGTCTAAACAATGAATCATCAAAACAATTTGAATATTCCATCAACGGAAGGAATCCATTGAATCCATTTTTCATCTTATGAGGGAGGATACGTCATTCGTTGTTAGGATATGCATCAGTTATAAGTTTATAAGAGATCTTGAAATGTTGAGAAGTTTCTTTAATAATATGAAAGAATGGTGTTTATGATTTTCTTAAATACTACATGATTCCTATAGGTCAAAATACTTTAAAGGATAATGACAATTTTTTTTATTGGTTATTTGAAAATTTTGCAATAAATTTTATAGTTTTTATAAACCAATTTAAGTTAAGAAAGGAAATTACTTTCATAAAATATGGGAGTGAGACGATTATGATCAATATTAAAATTCCTTGAGCAAAATGACAAAATTAAAATATGATCAATATTGACATAAAAATAAATGTGCTTGTAATTTATATCCTTCTAGTAAATTAGAAATCCATTAAGTGTGAGGGGCTTCCCTAATAATCAATCATTAGAAAACCTTTTATTTCCGGTGGTAAATTTTTAATTTATATATCCAATTTAAATTTTATATTAGACACTAGCACTTTATCGTTACATAAGTTGCTGACTAAAAAGTAAACTTTTTATATTAAGATAAAACCACAAGGCAAATTTTTTCCTGGAAAAAATGTAAGAAATATGAATTGCTTTAATATCTATTGGCACATCCAGAAGAGGATAGCTGAAATTAAAATTCATTATGAGGATATAGTTATTAAATGTATTTTTATTTTTATAGGAGCATTTTTGTTTGAAAGAGTGACATTCTCCATTCAAAAGATCACCCTTGCAAATATTTCAAAATTTGACCTCTTTTCTATCCAATCTGTTTTAAAATTATCTATATATCGGATGACGGACCAATACAAATGATAAAATGCTTAAAATCAATAAAATTTAACTTTTTGATGACGTTGTAGGTAACTGAAGAATAGCGAGAAAATGTTTTCTTCTAAACAAACATTAGAGTTCAAAACGGAGTGAGGAAATGGTAAAACGGGAAAAGCAATTTGAATCAGACATTTCTCGGCTGTCTCCAATCTGGTCAACACAAGAAGGGAGTCAAGTGCTGTGCACCTCGAATGCTGACCCAGTCTGCTCGCGAGTGTAGCATGATATTTGAAGATCACTGGCGATAATGTCATCATCATGAATAATCCAAAGGTGAAACCCTAGATGTAACTGCAGTCTGAAGGGCGCGCGCGTCCTCTCGTCGTCTCTCAAATCGCCACGCTGTTGACAGATGGGAGAAGAGCTACACTGTGAGAGTGATGCTATAAATAGGAGATGTAGAGAGAGAAAGAGACACATAGAGAGAGAAAAAGAAGAGCTGCTTTCCAACTGAGGTAGCTGCAATCACTTCTTCTTGTGTTTTTCTTCTTGATTGAAGATTTTAGGTTTTTATTTTTCATTTTCTGTGAATTTTGGTGCTTATTGTTTGTTTTTTTATGTTTTTCAGGTTCAGAAAAAGTTAAAGGTATAATTTATAAATTTTTTTTTGGTTAAATATTGATGTCTGATTGAGAAAACCCTAGAATTGGTGACCATTTCTCATCTGAATGGATCGAGAATGATCGTGCAGTTCTGTGGATGTCTTTTGTTTGGGTTTGGATTCTTGCATGAAAGGGAAAATGTCTAAAAATTGGGGATTGATTTGAATTTTGGCTTTGGATGGTTTATGATGTGATTAAGGATTTTAAAAGTATGGCTGGTTTAATAATCAGAACAGGTGGATGCTGGGAATATATATGGTGGAGGTTCAGAGAAGGGCTTTGTGATATATTTGATTAGTGGGATTTTGGATGTAAATGTATCAGATGTGTCTGGATGATAGATGAACTATGAGATATGATACACAGTTGATGGACCTTGAGTAAATTTACTTTTGAATTTCATTTCAGGACCCTGTGTTACAAAGATCATGTTTGGAAATTATTACGAGAATGTTCCATCTTTTTTATTATCACGTTTAGATTTGGCAAACTTTTTATTTTCTATTTTTTTGTTTATTTAAATTATTGGGAAATATATCTGGAAGTTTCGATTTGATATGAGAAGGAGAAGTGATAAACCACATTATCCATGAAATTGAGAATGGAGAAAAATGCCATTTCTCTTTTCTATTTTTGTATCTCATAGTGATTCTAATAACTTTATACAATTGGTGCTTTACTGGAAATAACCAATGATAGAGCACCTGTGTTGTAATTCTTACATTGTCTGAACTGTGGTGATGCTTGGCTTTGATTTGATCGTTGAGATACGCCTATAGCTTAGACTACGATGAAATTGTATGGATGCTTAAAGTTGTTGTCTTTAACATGGGAGAATTTCGACAGTCATAATGGCACTATTCCATCTTATTTTTTACATAATTGCAATGTCTGGTTTGGATGGAATTCAAATTAGATAACTTGGGAGTTGAGTTTGGAAGGATTTAAAGTTGATGCCTTACCAGTTAACTATTTAAAGTAAAGTATGTTGCATGTTATCAATTTTTAAGATTTTGATTGCTAGATCATTAACTTCTGGGTGAGTAGCATGATTCATTATTCATTGGAAACAGGATTCCATTAAAGTGGAAGGGATAGGAGGTATATTGATGCAATTTCATGAGGCTGCATGAAAAATATTTGTCGGCTTGTGATCATGGTTGTGCATGCAGTTATTGGGGCAGAATGTTGCTTTCTTTGCTCACTGCTGACAGTTAGCAATTTCAAAAGTCGCATGCTGCATTTTCTGATTCTCTTATATTAGTTTTGTAATCATTTCGTGAACTGGTATCCGCTTGAAGGTGTCGAAGAGTCTGTATATGTCTTGGATTTAAAAACAATGTATTATACAATGGTGCTGCAAATGTGAAGTGCTATGGAATGGAAACTATTTGTTGGAGATGATTGTGCTCTACTTCATGGTTTTCTTTTCATCACCTATCAGTTTCTATGTGTAACAGTGCTGTTCCTAGAGAGGAATTTATTCCAAGTGAAAGAGAAAATTTCTGTTTGAGAAAGCAAATTAAAGAAGCAAAAATCAAAAAGATCACTTAAAGGGATAAAAGAGTCCAAAGTAATATAATCAGTGGATTCACTTCAGATGAGTTACAATAATTATCTGAGTGAAGTGTTGACCCTAAACTCTAAACCTAAAGTTTCACCGTTTCTTCTTTCCAGGTACTTCATTGTTTGATAACAATGGGATGCACAGCTGAAGATCCAATGGCTGGTGGAAAAGAAAATGAAATAGAGATAAAAATAAAGACATTGGATTCGCAAACTTACACTATGCGCGTAAATAAGCTGGTACCTAGCTTTATCCTTTTTAATTATTTTACTTGCTACGATTTCATGTTATTTTTTTCTGGGGTTGTTGATACAATAGGTTTGTTATTTTCTCTGTTTCATTGCATCTTTTATGGACTCTCTCAGATTCTTCATGCTCAATATTTCCTTTAATTGCCTTTTAAACTTCAAATTGCAGTCTGTATATTTGTATGGTTATGTTTCTGTCAGCTTTCAGTAGCTTACAGATGCTTGTTAGTATGTTTGTCAAATTGAAAGAAGTTACAGTGTACAAGTATATATGCTCTGCCTTTAGGGCTCTATTCAGCTAATTTCTTTGCATGGTGGATTCACATCTTGGGATTGTGGTTGCCTATGTGTACAAGTTCTTGCAGTAACTTGCATATCAGAGTTTTTCATGTATATGTATATTTAGGTTTCACTCAGTCTTCGTTCTGATGTCTGTCAGGTACCAGTGTCTGATTTAAAACAACAGATTTCAACGGTCACAGGCGTCTTATCAAACCAACAGCGTCTCATATGCCGTGGGAAAGTTCTGAAGGATGATCAACGCCTCTGTGCCTACCGTATCCTTTTTGTTAATTCCTTTTTTTTTTCTTTCGTTTCTTTCTTTTTCCTTTGTTTTCTTTTTGGCTGTGTGTCTGTTCTCATTCTTTTCCTGGTAATGACTATGAACATCCATTTTATGGTTTGGAAATGACTGTCATGACACTCTAGTGTTATAGATGAACTCATTTTACTTATTATATTTGAATTTGGTTATCATGTGTCATTTTTCAGGCTAATATCACAAAAGTTAAAAATAATAATAAAAATAAAGACCATTATTTTATGAATCTGGAAAGTAACAATATCTGAAATTGTGAATAGAAAAGCATAAGAAAAACCTATATCTTCACTCCTCATTTTTGTCATCTTATTTCTGCACCTTATGGCATGTATGCCCATGGTACCGTAATCCTCACTAAAAATTGCCTCTCTGTATACTTTTTTTTTTTAATATCTCAATCCATAGCAAAGAATATTTCACTTCAATGTTTTTTTAATTTATGAATCTATCATTGTGTGTTTATTTCCATGTTTACTAATTTTTATATTTGCCATTGTCACGACAAAACTACATGACATTTTATGCCCATGTGCATTACTTTATACTTTCCCATTATGCCTCCATCCCACATAGCTTTTTTCTACAATGTAGTTAACTTAAATTCCAATTTTAGCTCTAAGAATTATTTTTCACCCCATCTTCCTTGTGATCTTGCTAACTTGGATGTGAAGCTACAAATGCAATTTGGTTTAAAGGGGTCCTTGGAAAGAGGAAAATAGGGAAGGGAGAAAGAATAGAAGAAATTTCAGAAATGCCACCACATGATGGGAGAAATATTAGCCTCTGACGTGATGAGAAGCAATTCGGGGGGATAGGGTCTTTGCTGTAAAGAAGTCTTTGCATGTAGTTAGATTCTCTCTACCAGTTACCTTAATGTTGCTTACAATTGTTCAACAACACATTTAGGATTCTAGCGTGTTTGCATATATATATATATATATATATATATATATATACTCTTATGTTCAAATCTATGGGTGGCTCACTCAACAGTCTTTGGCATGTTCAAATCTATGGGTGACTCACTCAACAGTCTTCGATATTAATCAGACTAAGGGACATGTATAATGCTTTGTCCTGATTAGTATGCCTAATTCTATTCCCAAGCGTAGGAATTATAGTCGTCTAGCATTGTAATACTGTGGGAATCCACAGGTCATCTCCACAGGGAGTGGTCTGATTCGGTTGATCAATAGGAGCTATTCTCCACTAAAAGTATGGTTTAAAGCTGCCAATGTTGTGTTGTTTGATTGAATGGTTGATTGGTTTGAATGTTTTAAAATGAAAAGACAATTCTTTGGGATTTTTAGGGTTCCACTCACTTTGATCGGTAGTCCCACCTCTTATTTACTCAACTCATCTAGGAACCATTGAGAAAGCGGTCGTCGATGGAGGATTTATCTTTGAATGCCTTTGGAAATAAAGATAGTAGAAATACTAAGCCGCCATTCTCAATTAAACGAACCCTTAGTTGGCATTATGATCAAGCACAACGTGTCTTAGGAAATATCTAGTTAAACACGTTGTCAGAATTTGCTTAGTGTGGTTTAAACCTTTCTACACAAGTGATCAATATTACACAAATCATTAAAAATCAATAGGAATTGAGGGACTTGCAGCGATCGGTGAGTTTCCCAGAGTATGATCAGCAGTAGGGTTTTAAGAACTCCATCAAAATTTATATGAATGATTAAGTTGAAGAAACGATTAATCGCACTTGAGGATCTTGAAGAATCAAAATTAACTTGTAAGCGAGAATGAGAATATATAATACGAAGATTTAAAGTAGAGCAGAATATTTGTCTTTGAAAGATTGCAAACTCTCTAATCCGAAACTTCTAAAAGAAAGGAAATGAAATACGGATCTCTGAGTACCACTCGAAGATGGAGAAAACTATTATTACTTAAAACCACAGAATTGAAGAACTAAAGAAAGCGAAAAACCCCAGAGAAAGATCATCCCTAAAATACTTGTATCCTCTCCTTTTATAGTCCCTTCCAAAGTGATCCTCCCATTTTTGTTTGCTTCCGAGAGTGCCCTCGCGTATGGAGTGAATTCTTGGACAATTCCCTTGAAGCTTCATCCAAGTCCTGCAGGTGGGACTTTAAGTCCCTACCGGTGGGGTTGCTCCTTTGCCACTTTTCCGGCCAAGTGCTCTGGTGGACTTTAAAGTCCCCAGGTGAGACAATCATTCTGATTTTAAGCTGAAGTTCTCAGGTAGGACTTTAAGATCACATTGAAGTACCCAATCCGATACTTTCCTTGCTTATTTGGGGTTCGAGACTTCGTCGATTTATCACCCACATCTACATTGCTTCATATTAGCTTCAGAGCTTACATCCTTGTGCACTTACGTTTTAAGCCTAAAGACACTGCCTGAAGTACGAAAACTGAAGAGATTAAAGTACACATTTCTTATGCCAAATGTGAGTACATTGTGGTTTAAATGTGTTCGATTCTCTTATAATTATCACTCAAATGTGTATTCATCATATAACTTTGAAGAGGAGCTTTTTTCATGTTGGAGAAGGTGTAAGTCAACACTTGTGTGCCCTAGTTTTATTGTTTCAGGTTAGTGTGTATGTAGTGTGCCTTGTAAGTTACAACTGAGGCTAAGGCTGAATTGTATCGTAAGTAGAGTGGAATCCTCGATTACTGCAAAAAACATGTTATGGGGCAGGCATAGAATTGAGGCTAATAGATGTACCTCTTATACTCTACACCGAACCTAGTCTCTTCTAGTCATTGAGTGATCAATGCCTTTGGTTTTCAGGATTGAGTGTTATAGTATGTATCATATGTTAACATATTGGTTTGTATGTTATTAGGATATTTTTCTTATAGGGTTGTAACCATTTAAGAAGAGTAGATTATCTTACCTAATGTATAGCCTAACCTTCTTGTATATATATGTATGATGACTCAATGGAAAATACAAGGAATTCTTTCCTCCAACTATTATCCTCTTGGTTTCTACAGTTTCTACATGGTATTAGAGTTTAGGGCTCGAATTTGAGGGAAATTGGGGGGAATTTCACGAAGAAGAAAGAGGGTCGTGGAGGTGTTCTTACGACACCATGGAAATTAGAGTCACCTCCACTGCAAGAGTTGTGCGCGGCGTAGTAGAACCATCAAGTTCGATGGTCGGAAAAGTGCGCATGTGAGCTCTGGCCTGATTTGAAAATTTGGTTGTTTCCTATGTGTCGGTGGCAGGACCTTCTTGGTGTGAGCTTCTTCCCTATCTTATCCACCGATATGTGACCCTCCTTAACCTCTGTGCCTCCTTGTCCAGGCTACTTGATAGTGCATTTAACCATTTTGTGTTTGATTGCCCTTTGGGTTTTGTGATTTTAGTATTGTTTTGTGATTTAGTGGCATGACCCGAGTGTTTTTTGAGGTTTGTAGGGCCAAATTATTCGGGTGTAGTGGTGCTTTATGGAATTATGGTCATTTTAAATAAGAATCTCTCTTTACAGTGTTTCAATTCTGGGACTTGTATGAGTTAGATCTGCCCTTATGGTAGTGAAACCCTCGGGTGGGTGTGTCATTCTTGTCATAATCCGGGACATGTATCAGGATTGTAGGAGTGCCAGGAGCCTCGAAGGTTTCCATTATGTTCATGAATCATTGAAGGGTGTCTCTACAACACTATGCTAATGGTCAGTGAAACCAACATGTCTTATTTCCCTTCCTCGAATAGGTCATTGATTTGGGAGGCATATCACATGATAGGTAATTTCGGTTTATTTACGTTTAGCCACACCCTTCTACCTCTTGTTGCACAAATGGAGTGCGTCTGTGTCCTTAGGTGGGGGACAATTACTCCTCACAATCACTTTGACCTTTGTTACCAGTTTCATATGAATTCTAACTAATTTAATTTCCGTGAGTAAAAGCTACAACAATGCAGCCAGATATCATTCTTTGCAGTTATTGTTTGATTTTGGATCTTTTGATGAAGCGAATTATTGGTAGGGGGCCTTGAGTTTAGGGTCTCATCCTTGAAAGCAGAGGTTATGGTATTGTAGTGGTATTTTGTCGAATTACATTGTCACTTGAGTGCGTCATTCTCTCTTTCTATTGAAGCTATCCTCGGTTTTCTAACCCTACTCCTCATTGGAATTGTGAGTTGTGTCAATAACCAAATCATCGTGTGCATTTAGTCTAGTTAATAATAGAGCCACAATGGAGTCCGTCGGTTGTGTCCCCCATTTGAGGTTTAGAATCATTTTTATTGTTTAAATGTCAACAGTTATTCGCGAACAACTTGGTTATATTTGTGTGAAAAGTGTGGGTTATTTTCTATTTTGTGCCTGTGATGAAATTCACACTCAGTTTCATGTTTCTATTGAAAATTGAGAAGTGATAATGCCAAAGAATATATGTTTGACCAATTTCAGTCATTCATGTTTCAAAATGACATCCTTCATAAGATATCTTATGTTTATACTCCTTCTCAAAATGGAGTTGCTGAAAGAAAAAATATACACCTTCTTGAAATTACTCGGGCTCTATTGTTTCAAGTACATTCTGGCTGTTTTGGGCGATCTTTGTTTCCACAGCTTATTTTGATTAAATGATTGCCTTCTTTGACATGGATTAAGACCACTGTTAATATCTTCCCCATAAATCTTTGTTTTTCACATTAGGCCTCAGACATTTCAGGTACACTTGTTTTGTTGTTAGAATGTTGATTGCGTTTGTCCTTCGATCCTAAGTCATTGAAGTGTATCTTCCTTGGTTACTCTTGAGTTTAGAATTGAATATTTGTCCTGATAACCTTGTGTATGGGTATGGTTTGTTGATGTCACATTTCGTGAGAATATTCATTTTTCTCTAGACTTGATCCACACTAGTTAGGGGGAGGATGATGATTAGCTTGTTTATACTCTTGCCTCGCCATCTTTTGTTTGTTCCACTAGGCTGACCTCATCACTCGGGTCTATGCTCGGCACTACCCAGATCTGGTACTCATCAGTGGCACATTGGAGCTAGTTCTTAGTGATGACCTTCTGTCATTTCTTCGTAAAGGTGGCATTATAGTTGTACTCATCCAATCTCTCCTTTTGCTCTTATAACTCCAATTTTCCTTTGCTCTATAACCATTTGTTATCTTAACAGTTTCGAAGCCCTGCTCATTCTGTTAGCGGAAAAGCAATGATAGAGTGAGATGGACGTGCTCGATTTGATAATGGTACTCGATTTAGTGCGCTTACTGGCCGAAAGAAAGCCATTGGTCGCCAATGGTGTTTACAAAGTGAAGGTTAATCCCGATGGATCGGAGCTGGATAGGTTGAAGGTTCGCCTTGCTGTTAAAGGGTACGCCAGACTCATGGGGTGGATTATAATGATTATTTTTTCCCCAGCCATGTTAACCTTATTCGTTGTTTATATCTTCCGGTGCCACCATGGTTTGGACCCCATTAACTTGATATTAAAAATGTCTTTCTTCAATGGATCTTGTAGAAAGAGGTTATATGGAGCAATTTCCTGGTTTGTTACTGTGGGAGATCAGTAGAGTCAAGGTTTCCAAAATCATTATACGACTTAAAACAATGCCCCCCGTGCATAGTTTGGAAAATTCAATGAAGTGATTGGGAAATCTGGCATGCAGAAGAGCAAATCCGATCATTCGGTCTTTTATAGAAACTCTCAAGCAAAGTATATCTTGTTAGTTGTGTGGCGCTGATGATATCATCATTGTCGGGATGAGATGACGCTATATCTTCACTTAAGTCTTTCTTCACACACCACACAAAGGACTTACACGCTAAAATACTTCTTCTAGTGTTGAAGTCATGGAGGAGCAACGTGGAATCTTCTTATTTCAAAGGAAATATGTGCTGGATCTATTGTCTGAAACAGGAAAATTGGTAGCAAAGTCATGCCAATCCCCTATGACACAAAGCGTACATCTTACTAGAGAAGACGAATTGTTTGAAGACTTTGAGAGAGAGATAGAAGGCTGGTTGGGAAGCTGAACTACCTTACAGTAACATGCCCTGATATTGCATCCTTTGTTAGTGTTGTAAGCCAATACATGTCCTCTCCAACAGTTGATCATTGGGCGGCTGAAGAATGGGTTCTAAGTTACTTGAAAGAGTTTCCTGGATGTGGTATTTTATGCGCAATCAAGGGCACACAGATTTATGTTTCACTGATGCATTGGACGTGGATCTAAGGAAGAGAGAAGGTTCACTAAGTTATCAGGTGTTTGTTTGAGGAATTAGTCTTCATGGAAGGCAAGAAACAGTTGTCTCTCACCCAGTGGAATATGAGTATAGATGCATGACAATAAGTCCGCACGCGGCATTATATATTCCATCAACTTTTGGTGGAAGCTCCAGATAAACCCTGGGTCCCAAAGAAAGCTCTAGTGTGACAAACTGTGATCGCTCTTTCATATTGCCTCTAATTCTGTTTTCCATGAACAAAATAAACACATAGAGATAGATTGCCATTTTGTTTGTGAGAAAATACAACTCGGTTTGATTTCTATAAGATATGTGAAGATTGGAGAATAATTAGGTGATATTTTCACAAAGGCCCTAAGTGGAGACCTATTAAAGTCATTTTATGTAATGTTGGGCATGATTAACATCTATGCTTCAAACTTGAGGGGGAGGTTATAGCATGTAATATACGCACATATTGGTTTGTATCTATTAGGATACTTTCTATGGTTGTAAACTACTTAGGAAGAGTAGATCATTCACCCAATGTATAGCTCAACCTCTTGTATATACAAGGATGACTCAATGGAAAATAACAAGGAATTCTTTCCTCCAAACTATTCTCCTCTTGGTTTCATAATCTCATATTGGAGCAAATGATGAGGTGAGCTTGAGTGCTCTAGATCTAATACTATTGTCTCTCAAATACCATTCGTGTTCACCTAGTTCGAGCATTAATGAGTATTGTCCTAGCCCACAAGGTGGTTTGTTAAGCCACCTGCCATGAGAGCTGGATGCCTTCCTCAGTGTAATCCTTTCTCCCTGCCATCTAGAACTTTGAGATTGAAAGTGGAAATGCCAGTTCAAACTTTTATTGGTTTGGCTTTTTCAAAATGAAGATTGGAACCTATATTTGATAAACACATGGCAGGCCGGAGTTGGCTTTATAAATGATGGCAGTTGGGTTTGCGCCTCATCATTGTGCCCACAGTATTTAATCCAGTGGGCTGTTCCTTCATACCTATTAAAAACCAAAGAATCTCCTTTTTTTTTCCTCACTTTGGCTCATTTTTGAAGACGCGGCGCTGATCTTTTTACAGGCTACCTCCAACCAGTTTTCTGATGTTGCTTAATCAATTTGTCTATTCACCTTACTTTCCTTAGAGCTATTTCATGGTAACAAGCCTTTGGCCTCACTTACCCGTCTATTTTCTGTTTTTAGTGTTTTTTTGGTCAGTGTTTGTGGTGTCTCTAAAGAATTTCGCTTTTCCGGAAATCACCAGGACCTGTACCTCCATAGAGCTCTGACTCAGTTTTTCCTGACCTAGGGATTGGGCATTGCCTTTAATTCATATTGTTTGGGTGAAAGTAGATGAATGACAGAATCTTGATTATGTAGATTAATTCACGACTAGATTGACTATACTTAGGATGTGGCAATCCAATTTCTGAAGGATTAATTTTGCAATGAGTGTGTGACAGCTTTTCACATTGGAGTTTAAAACCATGATGAAGCAGCCTTCTGAATTGGGAGACTAATTTCATAAAGTGTCTGGAAATCCTTGTTTTCGTGGTCTGGTTGTTGTGGATAGGTTTTGGTGTTGTGTTCGTCTTGTCTGCATACTTTTCTTATTTAGTTAGATATTTCATGTAGATTTCAGAATATTAATTTTTGAGTATTCGATGAATACCACAGATAGGGATTGCAGACAGGTCTTATATTGCCATGTGTATGTTGTACTGGGGGCAACTAATGAAATTTTTTTAATCATCTATACTCTTCCACTTTGAAGATGGATCATACTTGGTTGAATCAAGTAGCCATTGAAAGATGGTAGGTTCCTATGAAGAGAAAGGAGAATCCAGACTTATTATATTCATGAAAACTCCACTACTACATTACATATTTGACTTATATATATATATATATATATATATATATATATATATATATTTATATATATGCTCATGGGACTCACAATACAGTAAGAAAATAAAAAGGAAAACTGTATTGGGCCATCTAACACCTTCCTCAAATTGGAGCATATATGTCATACGCACCAAGCTCCATATAAATTTATTAATTTGTGGACCCTGAGAGATTTAGTAAAGATGAATCATAGTTGATCATTTGAATCGACAAAACTAGTGAGCTCCACACATCCCGACGCGATCTTCTCTAACGGGGTCGATAGTCAATTTCAATGTAAGTTTATCATTTCATGAAGACTGGATCGATGTAATATGCAAAGCAGTTCTGGTTAACATTATCTGACTGCTCATCATTTCCAAATCTCAACTCGTGGAGAAGGTGTTTCAGCCATATGAGTTCACATGTTGCCAGAGCCATAGCTCAGTACTCGGCTTCAACGCTAGATTTGACCATTAAAGGTTGTTTCTTACTATTCCAGGATATTAGGTTACCACCAATGAAAACATAGTACCGCTTTAAACGCCCATCCGTGGGTGAGCTGTACTAACTGCATCCGTGTAACCAACAACCCGGTAACACCTCTATTCTCGCACAACAAACCTCGCTCAGTGTACTTTGATATATCAAAAAATTCTGACACAAAGATCCCAATGACTATCGCATGGTGGACCGGGGAGGAACTGACCAACAACACCCATACGAAAAGAACAAAACCGCCGCGGCCAGTGAGTAGAAACCATTTTACCTATGAGTCGTCGATATCTCCCGGCATCTCCTAGCACTCGTCCCGTACAAGTCATTAGGATCCATGTGGATGCCCACCCGCTTACGCCCAACATACACCGATTTCTTTCTAAGATGTCTAAAGCATACTTTCGTTGGGAATGAATGCCACCCTGTAATTGAATCGGAGCTATCTCACCTCTGCAAAAATTCTGGAGTTCCCAAGTCTCAAATCCGGTGCCGGTAAAAGCGCGCCGCTTTAGCTTCGAATACCATCCCGATCACGGGATCGTAATGACGATGTCGGTCCAATACAAACAACTAGATAAATACACCGCCCGGCAAGAAAGGGATGACAAAAACCGAATGGTTCATTGCACTGCGAAGACGCCAAATTCCCGAACGACGTGAACTAAACCACAAAACCATGCCTCGAGGATACTGCTTCGCCGCCATAGTAGAGAAACTATTACAACCTCGCACACCAAACCAGACCCCCGAAAGCAACAAAACCGTGTGGTTGCTCCACATAAACTTCCCAAGAAGATCACCATGAAGGAAGACGCTTTTAATATCCAAATCGATAAAGTGGCTAAGAACACATAGTACCATGGAGAGAAGGAGACCGACATAAGCAATTCGCAACCGGAGAAATGTCACCATAATCGCACTACAACCGGTATCCTTTTAGCAACCAAGCGGGACTTAAAGCGATCAACCTGAACATTAGGACCAACCTTAACTGTGTAAACCCAACGACAACCAAATGGCAAAACAACAAGATCCCAAGTGCTAATTGAGTGCAGAGCAGCCATTTCATCTACCATTGCCTGTCGCCAGCCCGGATGGGAAAGAGCCTCATTGGTGTTTTTAGGAAGAGAAACAGAGGACAGAAAAGAACAAATGCATTAGGTGAAGATAATTGATGGTAACTCAAAATGGTAACAGGATGAGGATTGCAAGTAGATCGATTACCTTCTCCGAAGAGCAATGGATGTTATCGCTAAGAGGCGTAGAGTCGGGTAGGAGTAGCTAGTATGGATAGGAAGTGAGCCGCCAGGCCTGGGGCAGGAGGAAACAACGGAACGTGGAGGCGATGATAAACTCCTGGCGGTCGAGAAGATACATCATCAAATACAGGTGGGGAGATGATGGAAGGGATAAGACTTCGCACAAGAAAGAGACTCGAGGAGGAGAAGAAGGGTGAATCCTCAAAGAAGGTGACATCAGCAGAGAGTATCGATAACCGAGGAGAATAAACGCATAACCCTTCCAAGTTCGGAGTAGCCCAAGAAGATGCATTGCGGGAGCTACAAAGTTTGTCTGTCCCTGATGGTAATACGAACAAAGCAAGTACAACCGAAGATACGAGGAGGAAGTGAAATAAAGTGGTTGGTCGTGGCAGCTGAATGAGGAAACTGACCATGTATCACGACGAGGTACACGACAATCAAATAACAAGTTTGTAAGAAAACAACGTCCCCCAAAACGAAAGGAACACAGATAATGAAGGATGTAGAGTACGATCTGCCCCAATAAGATGACGATTTCACGCTCACACCCCATTTTGTTAAGGAGTATGATACGGGAAGATCGATGAAGGATCCTGCATGTTTGGGACATAAATGAAATAAAGGGTAAAAATATTTCTTGGCAATGTCACTACGTAAATACGTAAATAGAAATATTGAATTGGGTCAGAATTTCAGCATAAAATTTATGGAAAATATAATATAACTCAGCTTGTTTTTTCAATAAAAATAAACTTCGCACATCGAGAATAAATAACAATGAAAGTGACAAAATACCGAAATCCTGTGCAGACGCAATCCGACGCTGACCAAACATCAAGTGGACAAGTTCAAAAGGAGATCTCTTGCCCGATTATTCAAACGCTGAAACGAGACACCATGTTTCACAAGCTTACGTGACCTACACGCAAGTGACGACAAAGTGGCAAATGAGGACCTTCTTTCTAGAACTTAGAAAGACTAGGTGGCCTGTACGCATCAGGATGAGGGAGAGATGCATCAAAGTGAAAACCCAGCGTGAGATGGTTTCGAAGTAGGTGATAGAGGCCTCGAGACTCACGCCCGACGCCACTGCCTTCCCTCGACTCCTGCCCCGTTGCTGTCACAAATTTAACAAAATAATGGAGTGCAGAGCACGGCGATTTTGCTAATGGAAATAAGATTAAAGGGACAATTTAGGAGAGCAAAGGACAAAAAAGTGAGAGGTGTGGAAGGTAGAGGGATGTGTTAACCACGTATTTTAGCTACGCTTGAGAACCATCAAGTTAAGGAATAATGAGGTAAAGTGTATAGTAGTAGTAAGAGAAGAGAAAAATTCCACACCGACATGTGGGATCAAAGCACCAGTGCCTGTAATCCGTGTCCAAGAGAAGACAAGGAGGCGTGTAGAGGCATTAACGGTCTGGGTGCAACAGATGTAAACAGAAGCCGACTGTCAGCCTCGACAGCGAAGATAGTCACTATTCACCGCCGTGGGAGGAATACCCCGAGATGTGGAAGAGTTCTGGTTCGTGGCTACTGAAAATCGAATCAAGATCAATGTAGGTGTGGAGGTCAGTCCAAGCGAACTGATAACAACAATCACTTATGGCCAAACCATTGTAATTGGTGCAAAGGAGTGACATTGTTCTCTACTTCTACACTACTGTCTCCTTCTCGAAGTTGTTTGAGAAACTAACATTGAAGAATCTGAAGTGCTATTAGATGGCAAAGTCTGAGTGGAGGAGATACGGAGGAGGCGAGCAAACACATCATCTAAGGATGGGATTGATGGACTACCAAGAATTTGATCTCGGACGGTCTCAAGATCCGGATGGAGGTCAATAAGCGTAAGGACCATGAAAAACTTGTCAATCCGCGTTTGTTGAACCCCAACATCACTAGTAAGAGGCATCAGTGTCAAGAACTCTCAAGAGATGCGCTAATGAAGAATAGATAAATCTATGTCTTGTCAGTTTGATTATTTGACACAGCGTGTTTTCACCTTATAAAGGCGCTCGATATCATTCGTGTATAGAACTTTTGCCCCGATTCCAAAACTTAAACATGTTTTGTGGCCTCAAGATGAAGAAAATTTGATCAACCGATTGCCAATACGCCACATAGTTATGTGCATCTACTTTCTTCCACAGCCCTGTCAATATTAGGTATAGCATCTTCTGTAATAAGATGATCTCACAACTCGTCTCATGAACCAGAGGTCCGTAAGTCGACCGTGAAAGATACCTCACCACAATCAATTTTTTCTTTCCTCGATGCATGGAGATTCGTAGATAACAGATGTAAAAATAGATTTTAGTCGCCATATCCACTTAACTATATCAATCACGCTGACGAAAAGAGTTCTGATAGATACGAATCACTACCGTGGAACTTCGAGATGAAGAAAAGTGATTCAAACCGGAGAAATACATCACCTGAAAGTGGAGCCAAATTGTCAAAAAGGTGGATAAGGAGGCTCTTGGCATCAATGAGGGATGGATTAGCAAGATTTATGCTGGATCTATGCCCTGAGACGTGGAATTCAAAGATCGAAAGTGGCACGCCGCTGATGGAAATGCGTCACGGAGAAGAGTGGCGCTGGCGCCGAAAGGGGATATCGCTCTGGGTTTCCTCTCGACGTGTAGATCGCCTTGTGCGCTCCGCCGAATCTAAAGCTTCCAATGAGAAGAGCTATTTGAAAGTCACCCGCCAGAGGAGATCCCACTGGCAATGGTAGCGCTATGAATCTGAGCAGAATGAAGATCAGAAAGAAAGATGTGTCACCAAAATATTAGGTTTTCTCCTTCCATTGATTGTGAAGAGAGAAACTGAGAATTTAATTTGATATATTCACAAAACTACCACATATTATATATGACTTTATATATATACATGCTCAAGGAGACCTGGCCACAGGTAAGAAAATAAAAGGAAAACATCAGACAATATCTAATACCTTGGCTTGTAATTTTTTTATTGTTTTTTCTTTTTTATTTTTAGTCCTCGAGGTGACATTATTTAATCTACACATGCAGATGTGCCAAACCCTTGAGGAAAATTTGAGGACTGCCTGCTGAAGGAATTGATGAATATGCCATCTTAGTAAGAGATAAATCTTCTTTGATGTCTACTAGAAGAATATATCAATTGACCACAGTTGGTAATAAGTCTTTGACATCTAATAATGTGACAAATTATGTGACTTAAGAGGGTTTAATGAAATTTTACTCCTTGTGATGCAGATTGAATGAATGAAAATGATAAATTATCCATTCTGGACAATGAATACGTGCTTCATTAATATACAGTTCTTCCTGCTTGAATCAAGCATCTGTAGTTCTTCCCTTTAGAGTCGGCCCCAGCTTCTCTTTCCTAC